>CM029392.1:1551887-1599387 GCA_017165825.1 Hepsetus odoe
CCACGAATGGGAAATTTGGGCGTTACAGGGCTCTTATAAAAAAGACAGGTGTACAGAAAGAAAGGAAAAAATATATAAAGATATAAAGATATAGAGAGAGAACAGGAACAAGTACAGGAGAAAAAGTAGAGGAGCTATAAATAAATAATAAATTATCTATCTATATATATCTATATATATATATACATATACATATCTACAGAGTAATATACACGGTAATAAGTTTTGAATGAATTATACATATAAATAACAAGTAGCAAAATATAAATATAGCAAAAATATGAATATAAATGTAATAATAAATAATAAATGTAATAATGTAGTAATAATAATAATAATAATAATAATAATAATATAATATACAATACAGTAATAATAATAATAATAATAATATACAACAATAATAGTAATATATAATAATAATAAACAAGCAATGTAATGTTATGATGAGTTGTGGAGTCTTATTGCAGCAGGTAGGAATGACCTGCGGTAGCTCCTTCTCACACTGCGGGTGTAACAGTCTGCTGCTGAACGAGCTGCTCAGTGCTCCTACAGTCTCGTGTAGGGGGTGGCAGGTGTTGTCCATGATGGATGTTAGTTTGGACAACATCCTCTCCTCCCCTACCTGCTCTATGGACCTGAGTGGGCAGTCCAGGACAGAGCTGGACCTCTTGACCAGTTTGTTTAGTTTCCCTCTGTCTTTCACTGCGACTCTTCCACACCAGCAGACCACAGCGTAAAAAACAGCCGACGCTACCACAGTGTCATAGAATGTCCTCATGAGATGTTCGTTTACCCCAAAAGACCTCAGCCGTCTTAGCAGGTGTAGACGACTCAGGCCCTTTTTGTACAGAGCAGTAGAGTTAGTGGACCAGTCCAGTTTATTGTTGATGTGGACACCCAGGTATTTGTACTCCTCCACCGTTTCAATGCACAAACCCTGGATGTCCACCGGTGTGATGGGGGGTGACTTCCTGTGAAAGTCAATCACCAGCTCCTTCGTCTTTCTGGCATTGAAACAGATGATTTTGATCGCACCAACTGACGAAGTCACTGATGACCCCTCTGTATTCCTGCTCATTCCCCTCCGACACAGTGGGCTTTTCAGTGGGCTTCAGTGTTAATATCTTAAACACTTAAATATAAAGCTGAATAACATTTAAATGGTCTTTTTTTATTGCTTTGATGGAGGTAAATCTGTCTGTTGACTGTCTACTGAAAAAAAAATCTAGAAACACGCTTCAGCAAAGCGACACTATTCCTCCGGCTGTTTCTGCACCACTAATTGAGTTGATAAAGATGCATCAGATCAAGCAGGGTGTAATTTTGAGCTGCAAAAAGAAATTAGGTGCACTCTAATAAGTTTTTCAGCTTTTTCTCATGATGGCAAAGGGAATAGAGTGACTCTTGAACAAAATAATAGGAACACCTTCAAAGCCGATACACAAATGCTGACATCAGTTATTATTAGAGTTCTTATGCAAAAAACAGACGACGGACTCGCCTTGATTTATAAGAGTACCTGGCTTCATGTTGGATGTAATGTGGCACATGTCCAGACCAACTTTGTCAATGACCCTTGATTCAACTTACGTTTTGTTTTCTAATTTCTTTCAAGAGGAGCAATTTCCTGGAAAGGGTAGATTTTAAACTCCGGACCCCTTAGCTGGTTCAAAGTATAAAATAAAATATTTTGTTACAATTTGATGAAAAGTAAGAAAAATAAACCTTTTTTTTTTTTTTGCCATGCACTGGAACAAAGAGAATAAAAGGCAAAGAACAGACTCAAACCAGTCAATGCTTAATGTAAGTCATTGTGCAAATATGAAACTGGTTCTAACTCACACCAAAAAGATGATGAAAATTCTGTTTCCAAGGATTGAGAATATGAAAAACAAATTCAGTCAGGTGTGTGCAAAATGTTGGCGGCTGCTGTGCTGTGTACGTGTGTATGAAACCGCTGGGTGTGCTCTAATGGCTTTCTTATGGCTGGAGCAGTTCGGGCTCTATTGATTTTCTCCCCGGCTGGCTGGCTGAGGATGAAAGTGCGGTTCTCCTGCTTCAGAGTGAGTGTTGAAAACCAGGGCTGGGGGAGCAGGGAGAGGTGCCAGACTCGGGTTTGGGAGATATCCAGCTTTGGGATGGGGCTGAGAGTCCTTTGCTGTTTGCTGTTTTTGGAGCTGCTCTAGCCATGGTCGTTGAGACGGAGGGAGAGTTTATTTATCTGCCAAAGAGAGCACTTCCCCATCCCAACCTGCTGGCCATCATATTATAAACCACCACGAGGAATTACTACGCACCTCCAAGAATTCCCACTTCTTGCTTAGCTCGATAGTTTTAAAATTTCACGATTTCTTATTAAACGAGGGCTACAAAGAGTACATCATATTTCAAAATTGTAAGATAATTTAATGGTTATTAGAACCTCAATGGGATTTTAAGCAAGAGGATGATATATACATTCAATATTAAATCGCATTAAAGATCATTTAAAAGGGACAGATCTGTGTTATTTTAATCATCTTTAATTAGGTATTTGAACTCTTAGAGATAATTTTTTTCTTATCCTGACCTAGCCTTGATAATAGATATAATGTTTCATGTTAGCCCCGAAGAATAAAGTCTACAAATGTAATCACAATTATCTCACAGTGTACAAAGGCTTCAGTGCAGTTCCCTTTGATCATTTTCTGCTGCACTGTATGCCTTAAGCACTAAAACCAGAATTGTACTTTTTCAGTCCTTTATTAAAGGATCCAGTTAAAAGGAACTCGCTCAAGTTTCCTACTCAAAGGTGTCCTTCTCTGCCTTAAGTAGTATGTGCAACTCAGCTGAGGACAATTTAATAGACAGTATAGATAAATTATAATTGTATAGAATTTTAGCACAGTTGAAATGGAGACGGTTGATCCGCTGTGGCGACCCATAACTGGGAGCAGCCAAAAGAAAAAGAAGTATATTAGCACAGTTAATGAATCTAAATCTACTTCATAATTTATTATATACATAATATTCACATAGCACCCGGGGAGCAGTGATGGGGATGGCACCTTGCTCTTGGCTACCTCGGCGCAAACTACTGATCTGGGATTCAAACCCACAACCTCCCAATCAGTTTTTTTAAGTGTCAATTCTGAGTAATCAGCAACATAATCATTTAAAACAATGACATTTGTGCATAATTAAATCAATATCATTAACAAAAACTAGGAGGAGACGTTTTCTGCACGCCAACGGAGTCATGCAAGGACAGGGCAGTAGAATAGTAGAGTAGAATTCTACAAATTTGGAGGTTACCAATGAAGGACATTATCCGCACTGCTAACCTTGATATGAAATTAAGTTCAGCATTTCTAGTTACATAGAAAAAGATTCAAACTCTTTCACGCCAAGAACTGAAATGAAGCAATTTTCAATGTTTCACTAGTGTGACAGGGTTAACGCACGCTTTAGCCCAGTTTAGCACAGATATGAGGTTACGTTTACAATAAAAACATGCCTTGGCCAAATGCATATTATTTATTAAATGCTTTATTCATATTGCACAGCTTAAACATGCTCTGGGGAGACATTAAACACACACTCGCAGCGGCCATTGCTGTGTGCGGTCCCTCAGGGCTCATGTAAATGAGAATATTATTGAGTTTGGCTCGGTTTAAACTTTAATTGCACTTTAATAAGGGTGATGCTGAGTGATTGTACTTACATATAAACACAATAAAACAAATACAGATATGTCTTTAATAGATTACGTGGTGAGGTACACAAGGATGATGAGATGATGTTTCCCCGGGGCAATATATAGCCTGCCCCACACACACACACACACACACACACGCACATACACACGCACACGCACACAGGGTGCAAATAGCTGCTGTTGCTAAGTTTGAAACAAAAAACAAATCTAAACCCTAATTCACATGCAGTAAAATAGACGTAGTAAAGGAAGCGAAAGTGAAAGTGAAACTGCCCATTCTTGTCATTGTGAAACACGACACAACACACAGCGAACCCTTATTTGGGCCATTCATTTTTTGATACTATTCACTGCACAACCGTTTCCATTCTTATTATTCCTTATCAAAGTCACACTCATTTTTCCTGCGTCCTAAAATGGACTGTTTACCTGCTGCCTTATATCATTTAAAGTTGCGGCCGATTGGCCTACAGGAAAAACTCACTCCATCTATCTTATTCACATGCATATATTGTATTTCTTTGTTTGGTAAGAATTCAAACCATGCCTCCTTCCACCTAGAAGAATTTGGGTTTGTTTTTTCACTCAGCACTGGCTACTGAGTCCAAAACATCCTGTTGACTAAATCCACAACAATAACAGCACTTAATGAAAAAGATTTAGAGATACTGGTGGCTTCATTTTACTCCACTGCCCCGCCTCTCCTGAAAACAGACAGCATTCCAGAGAGAGGGGGTTGTTTGCATCAATCTTCTCCTTACATATCATACTTACAACATATACTTAGAACATTAATTTATATATATATATATATATATATATATATATATATATGTATGTATGTATATATGGAAAGGGGCAAAAAAGCAATATAATTTGGGTAAACAACATAACTGTAACTCTAGTTGTTATGTTTGGCAATATCAGACTTTCAGTGACTCAATGACTTGAGAAAGTGAGAGGAAAAAAGAACGTGAGAAAGAGGTGTGAAGCAGAAGTGTTACATTGTTAAGAACACAATTTCTTTAGTTTGCTTTTATGTGGTGGTGAGGTTTGTTAGTGCTTGTCTCTGCCACAAGTTTTTAACTTTTGTGTTTGTTTTCTGGCAGTTATAAATATAAATGAACTGGAGTATATATACTACAATAATAATAAAATAATAATAATAATAACAACAAAGTCCCCATAATTGTATTGCTTGTGATCTGCAGTGGAACCCAATGATGGTGGTGCTGGAGGTGGGATTCAAACCTGTGACCTTTTGGTCCATATGCATATCCTACCACTAAACCATCATTGCCCCATTCTGCTCTCCCCCACCGAGTTTCATTTCCTTGAAAAAAAAACTTCATTTGTAGACGAGATCTCATCCTCCTTAAAAGTGACTGGACTTCTTTAACTTAAATGTCCCTCATTTACTTTGAATTCCCCACCTCCCATTTACCTTTTAGGTCATTTCCTTCTCTCTCTCTCTCCCTCTCTATCTGTCTCTCCCTCTCTCTCCCTCTCCCTCTCTCTCTATCTGTCTCTCTCCCTCTCTCCATCTCTCTCTCTTCTCCCTCTCTATCTGTCTCTCTCTTTCTCTTTTGATTATGTGGACAGGTTTATGTGCTGTATTTGATCAGCAGGTGCTGGAAGAGGTAGAATTGTCAGTGGAGGAATATTTCACACCTGCCACTCCGCTATCTCGCTCAAACACAGACCACGGCTTATCTGGGGAATAGTGGAGGAAGGAAACTTTCAAAGTGGAGACTGAGTTTATTAAAGGTCTCACTAAAAGGCCAGCGTGTTGTTTCCACTTATCGCGACATAGGCGTGGCTTCATTGGCTGGCATCCGCATAGCAGCGCAGGCACAAGCATGGCCCGCGCCCGCGCATCACGTAACGCGTAGAGGAAGCATAAGCGCAGCCGCGCCGCCACGCCACGCGCGGCAGGGAAGCTGGCGCCAAGCCCGCCACCGCGGCCCGATGCGGAAGCCTGGCGCGAAGCAGCGCGCCGCGCGGCCAACCGGGCTGGCGCGAAGCAGCCCTGCGCGGCCCAGCGGTGCACAAGCGCAAGCAGCGCATACGGCCAACGCAGAGCACAGCGCCAAGCGGCGCCTGCGCGGCCCAACGCAAGGGCACAGCGATAAGCAGGCCCTGCACCTCAACGCTGACGGAACAGCAAAAAGGCCGCCCCGCCAACCAGAAGCGGCGGCGAAGAACGAAAGATCGTTCCTGACACCGAGAGCAGGAGGCGGTGGAACCGCTTCCTGCATCGTGGCAGGAGTCGTCAAAGAGCGCCGCAACAGAAAGCGCGACATCAAGAAGTCCAACCCCCAAACCCTACTAACCCATCTGCTGGGCTGAAAGCAGAGAAGAGAACTGGCTCCAGGTTGGTGAATTTTAAAATGAAAGTTCCGGGCCTGGCCTGGCGGATTGAACAGGAGGCTGCAGTAACATTCAGGCGCAGGTGAGAAAGCGCCAGGCAGAAAAGCACTGCCTGAAGCTGCAGCGGGCAGCCCAGGACTGTTCCAGCAGCGATACCGAGCTAATAAGATGATGAAGCAAGAGATGAGTCTTTGAAGGAGAAAAAAAGGCCAGCTTACTGGTTGTTCACTGACCGCATTCCGAGGGATGAAGGCTAGACAGACTCTGAAACAGAAGCAACAGGCTGCCACAGTGATACAATGGGCTTACAGGGCTCCACGATTGCTCGGACGACTCATCTGTGTAGGAAAATATGCTGCTGTTGCCATCCAGCTTAGGTATCACTCCACACTTGATGCCAGAAAGCAGAGGGAGGAATTCTTGGAATCGCGCTCTGCTGCAATGTTCCTGCAAGCCTGCTTCAGAGGTCAGAGGGTCAGAAGGGAGATTGTCCTGCAACATCAGGCAGCTTCCCTAAGTGAAAGTGAAAAGTGAAAAAGTGAAAGTGACAACCCTTGTCATTGCGAGGTCATGGCACAGCACACATGACCACAATGAAATTGGACCTCTGCATTTAACCCATACACCTCAAGCCACGTGCAGCAGTGGGCGCTCTGGCGCGCCCTAATTCAGGCGGCATTCAGAGACACAGGGAGGTAGCAAAGTACCAGGCCATAAGGGTGTCAGCCGTCATCATTCAAAGACATTATAGGTCCACCATTGAGGTAAAGGTGACCACGAGGACAAAATATGTCCATTGTAAGGAGATGGAAACAGAAAGAAAAGCTCTGGCTCAGACAAAGTTGAGCTCCGACGGTAACGAAACAGTGAATTCAGAGAAAGCAGGAATGACCTCCGGAGGAAACGCTGCAGCTGTGATAGAGGAACCAAAAGAGAGAGAGGATGGAGGAATGGATGAACAGAGGACCGACCATGCCAGGCAGCCGAGGAGAGTCAGGACCAGTCAGGAGAAGTTAAGCTAAAGTGCTGCTCTGGAGGAACAGCTGAATCAGACTGGGGCAGAGCGGGGCGGTTGCAGTTCAAAGCACGTCACTCTGCAGGCAGAACTGGGAAAGCCAGGAGAGAGACCGGTAAACCCACAGAGCTGCAAGACCCACGGGCACCAGAGGCTCCGGAATTAGTCAAACCCCTCCTATTCAGAAGAGAGGAGTAACCCTGGCTGCCAAGGGTAAAGTCATGATAGCGAGGACAGGGCAGGTGAAGCACGCACGAGGTAACTCACTCTTCCCCTCCTAACCACAGAGATTCTCCTGTCTTTGGCCTTTTTTCAGGTGAAGATCGACAAGGCTCGAGGTAATGGACAGTCCTCCAGAAGCCACTACAAAATATGGACTGAAACCCTGGGATACCCCTCACCACCGCCAGGACCCCTGAACATTACTGGCCAGAAGCCCCCTTTTTTGTTGAAATGTGGGTGTTTGTGGGCCTGTGGTGCTATGAGGACTGTTCCAGTTTAACTGGGTTTTTGTTTAACCTCCCACCTGAGGTCCGGGTCGGTTGTTTTGACGCCTCAGGAGTTGCGTTTTTTTTGTGGGGGGCTACTGTCACGGTCTGTCATGCCCGTGGTTCGGCCGGGCACGACAGATGGCGCTCTGATCTGACTGAGCACACCTGAGCTCATGAAGGCACTGGTGTGCTTCATTGGGGCTGCTATTTAAGCGGTGTGTCAGAAACAAGTACGGGATTCATCTTCAAGGCTACGCCTTACAGTTAATGGTGGCACCTTTGGTTTGTGTTGTTACTTTATGTTTAATAAAGTTACGTTCTCAACTACTGGCTCTGCGTTGGCGTCCTTCCCACTCCCGCCACCGTTACAATGCCAAGTCCTTGAGGGCTTGTAATTTGATGGTTTTCCTGCTCAACACACCAGACTCATGTTATGAGTTTATTACCTTAGTGCCAGATTCACCCTGCATTGAACTTGGATTGGAAGTGGGAGCCAGACAGGGTTAGCAATGGCAGATCATGGCTTGTTCAGGACCTGGTGAGAACGAAAGTCCCAGATCTTGGCTGGTTTAGTGTTAAAGGAGATGTTAACAATGTCGGATTTAGGCTAGCTTAGAGGGTTAGCAGGTTGTATTTAAGATGATGCTCTGGCTTTGTTGAATGTATTGCTGGCCAGTTGATGAGTGTCCAGATTTGCAGACCAGATCATTTAATCCATCCTCTTGTCCATTAGTTTTTTATCCCTCTGCCTCCTGACCCTGACTTTGTGCCACCCTGCAGTGCTGTTGGTACCATCTGTACCTGCCTTTACTGACCTTTCATTCTGGAGTTGGCACTAGCTCAGATGATTATGGGTTCAATTCCCTCACCAGTAGGTTGCCCTGAGATACCCTTGATCAAGGTAGTGTCACAGCTCCCCAGGCACTTTCATACCTGCCCCCTGCTGCACGTGTGTGTATGGGTGAAACGCAGAGGTTGAATTTCGTTGTGCTGCGATGTGTTTCACAATGACAAGAGTAGTCACTTTCTGTGTTTTTCTTGTCCAGCACTGGTTCTCACTGTGATTTACCTTCTATTTTACTTCGATGTTATTCACCATAGCAACAGAACATTTTACATAGTGACAAAGTACAAACTACACTGCTACCTATAAACATGGACAAAAGCAATAATGGATGTAATAATTGGTTTCAAGCTATAATTGAACCATTTTAATTATGCAATGTCCTTTTTGCCTGATTTCTGAAAGTGAAAGTGCCTTTTCTTGTCATTGTAAAACACGGCACAGCACACAGTGAGACACAACGTAATTCAGCCACTGCATTTCACCCATACACACGTGCAGCAGGAACTATTGAAAGCACCCGGGGAGCAGTGATGGGGATGGTACCTTGCTAAAGTGTGTCTTAATATGTATCTGGGGACAACTCAATAACCACTAGCCCACCGCTTCCCCTACCAATGTTATACATGACATTATGCCAGAGAACCAGTCTCCATCGATCTCTGTACCAGATAGGACCTAGACATCTACTTTTGCTCCATGTCTGTCCATTGCTGCTGGTCCAGGTGTGCTCCAGCTGTGGGATCTTGGGCTTGACTCAGATTGAAGAATGAAGGATTTGGATGCTGTTCCTTCGTTTATCATGAGCGCCAGCCACAGCGCTCCAGAGACCCCAAAAACCAGACTTAGCTCAGCAAAGAGAAAGGGAGTGTCTGCCAAGCAGGTTAGCCAGGAAGTGGTGATAGTTTCATAGCACTGTGTGTATGAGAAAGTGTCACAACAGAGAGACTTTCTTTTGTGTTTTCTGACACTGTGTGACCAACTATAGTCTATCAACATGTCCCGTCTCACTCTGCACTTGTGCAGTGACTAGAACAACAGCATGGGCACACAATCACACGTTCCTTCACATGTAAACACATGTTTAAATGACCTTTTTAATAATTATATATTATTTTTAATATTTATATGATTTGTATGTATGTGTATATTTATACACAATGGATACTTGCATGGAAAAACAATATCCACAATGAGAGTTAGTTTAATTCTAACAGGATTTAAAGTGTTTGGTAAAACCCTGTTATTCTCCAACACAGCCTTAACTCTCTTAGCCAAGCTTTCTTGCAATTTCCTTCAGCAGTTTTCAGGCAATGTTCTCAAGGCTTCTTGTAGGAGATAACTAAGCTCTTCTTGGCATGTTGGCTGTTTTTTGTTCAGTTCACTGTCAAGAGGATCCCATAACTGAAACTGGACTGAAAACGAAATATAAAAACTGAGTCATCTACTATTCCACAAAAAAGTATATCTCTTTGAAAGTATCGTTATAAGTAATATCAGGGGCTGAAAACGTTTGTATACTTATATATTATTTATAGTATATAAGATATACAGTACAGATATAACTTAATTATGTCCACTTCCATATTGTCCTTTTAGCAATGCTATGTGATTGAAAGAAATCAAACTAAATCTGAAACTAGTAAAAAATCTTGGCAATGCCTTTAAAAAAAATTATAATAATAATGCAGAAAAAATGAAACCAGACGAACCATGAAACCAAGTATAGCTTATTTTTATAGTTTGAACAAAATAATAATAAAAAAAGCAAAACACTAAACTAAATTTACACTGTTATAATCCTTGGTCAGTTTATGCCTTTTCCCTTCTCTGACCAGGTCTTCTCTGATAACACTAATACGCACAGAACACGCTCCTCCATCCTGCTGTCCTGCACATTACAGTGCAGAGCACATTTAACTCTCATCAGCTTCCAGACTCTGTTTGGGTGGGCGGTAACATGATTGTGTGTGTGTGTGTGTGTGTGCGTGTGTACTGAAGTTTGACCCTCCACCATCCGTGCGAGGAAGCAATCATTTAGCATGCCGCCTGAGCTTCATTAGCCATGGGGTTTACACACACAGAGAGAGAGAGAGAGAGAGACAGACATAGAGAACGCGAGAGAGAGAACTGAGTCAGGTCTAAACCTTTGAGTGTGCCTCTGTTAGCATAATGACTGATAATGACACCAAAAAAATATCCCATCAGTCCTTGCGTCAGCACACGGGAGGATGGGTGATTTATGAGCTTTTACTGTCTCACCATTCTGTCCACCCACAGCTTCTGCAGAATCTACACTGGTGCACTCCGTTACGGTCCACCTGATTGCGAAGAACAGCACACCTAAAGAATGGAAACTTCAGACTCATATATATGTGGCAATGAGACATTCATGTTAAAAAGTCTATATATATATATATATATCTGTCAAATAACTTCACTCTAGGCCTCTGAGGACACACTCAGTGTGTGTGTGTGCATGTGCACGCGTGCGTGTGTGTGTGTATCAGGAATGGATTAGTATTGAAGCACGTCCACCAGCTCTTGAAGTAATTAGCCAAATCACCCAGAGCTAATGTTAGCACACTTCTCACCTCCCGGCTGAGAAAACCTCCTCTTGCTGCAATACAGATATACACAAGCATACAAGTGCTTCTCTACTCTCTCTCTATCTCTCTCTCTCTCTCTCTCTCTCTCTCTCTCTCTCTCTCTCTATTCTCTTTCTCCTTCTTCTCATTTTACCTCTGCTTTCCCTGTCCTCTCTTCCACTTGTTTTCCCTAACATCCCCCTCTTTCTCCCACTCCCCCTTTCTATTTTTCCTCCCTTCTTCTCTCTCTTGCTCTTCTCTTTCTCCTCTCCTTGCACTTTCTTCTTCTTCTTACTTTATCTTTCTTTTCTTCCATTCCCTTTCTCCCTAACTCTGTTCCTTCCTCTCTCTTTCTTCCTCTTTCTCTATTACATCCCCCTCTTTCTCTCTCCCATTCCCCTTCTTATCCTCTCTTTCTTTTCTCCCTTCTTCTCTCTATCTTCCTCTTCTCTTTCCTCTCCATTCACTCTCTCTCTCTCCTTCTTATCACTGCATCTCTCCTTTCCTTGTTCTCTCCTCCATATACTTCCTAACATTTCTCTCTCTCTCTCTCTCTCTATTTTCCTATCTCTCTCTCTCTCTCTCTCTCTCTCTGCACCTAACATCTCTCTCTCTCTCTCTCTCTCTCTCTCTCTCTCTCTCTCTCTCTCTCTCTCTCTCTCTCTCCCCTCTCCCTCTCTCATGATTTAGGAATATTAACATTAACCTGATCTACTCCATGAAAAGACTTGTGTCTAATAAAATGGAAACAGAAATTCCACCGCATTTTCGAAAACTTATGTAATTAAATGGTTAAGATTTAGGCAAAGTCATTCTAAGCAGTTTGACATGAAAATTCTCTCTTATTTTAGAAATGTACTGAGTCAGAATTATTCACAACAGTGTTGACAGAAACCAAGTGAAGTGTTTAATTCCTTGGAAGTTCCCTCACAGAGACGTTATTACATCAATAGTTAGGAAAACGCTGCCCGAGAGCTTGTTTAGAGTGAGCTACAAAGAGGTTTAGGCCTTAAATTCCTCATATGTCTCATTTTAATATGAATATTTGAATAATCCTTGTATGTGCTTTAAGGTCGTGATTTCTAATAAAATAGCCAGTCATTGGAGAAGCGATGAAAGAGTTCACAATAAATTGGCCAGTGAATATATTTAATTGGGCTTTATAATGGAGTGTTATTCTGCATTCATGAAAACCAAACTGGTTATTTAAGACTCCTAATGCCTACGCTAATGCTAATCGGAACAGATTTGCTGCTGTAAGGCACATTAATATGAATCAGTCTGTCACCAGCCAAGATGTTTCCTATTATGTTACTGCAATATTATCAGAACACTAACTCATCCTATTTTAATAAAACCAATGTTGCTTGAAGCCCGTTTATCACTGAGGCAGTTGGCGAAGAACGATGACGCTACAAAAGATCCCAGAAAGCAGTGAATCATCTCATCTAACCACATTCCCAATATGATGAATATTTTGGCTGGGCAATAAAACTGTGACCTGTTTCAGTTGTTTCAGAAAAAGTCTGAAAAATGTCAGCTAATGTAATTTAGGCCTAACCCAAAATTATAGGCAATTAGACATATTATTCTGAAAGTTGCTTCTTCGATGTTATGTGAAATTTAGGCCAACAGGCAAAGTAGCTAATACCTCACCAATTAGCATCCTGCTAATTGCAAGACTAAATCATCATACTTTCCTCAAACTATTGCCGAGTCATCACACTTTACTCAGACGACTGCCAAGGGATTTCAAAAGAGCCATAAATGTGTTATAAAGACAAAATTAGCTATTAACAGGGGAAAAATAGGATTTTTAATTGGGGGAAAATGAGATTCTTAGCATACATGCTAACAATGTTGGTGTTATCTGTCTTTCATTACCTCACTGATCTCCTTTTTAAAGTGACAAAACAAAACAGGAATTATCTTGGTGTGTAAGTTTACTACTTTGACTAGCTGTGAGTCAGTCCCTTCCTTGCCGCCTTTCATTCATGAAGTGATTTTAATGAGAGCTTTCTGAGCATGTGTTTACTCTGATTTGGGTCTCTGGATGTTGCCCCACATTTTTAAACCATGTTTCAGTCCACACAATGGGCCATTGCCAGATAAAATGAGGAACATCCTGGCCTGTGAAGTAGAGTCTTCTTCCACTTTCCCAAAGCTTCACAGAAACCTGAAAATACACAGTAAATGCTCATAACCTCTGACTCAAATAAACAGCAGAATGTAATCGATTACTTTCCACTGTACCACTATCTGTACATATCTCACTTGTACTCCACTCTCTCTTATGCTTTTCTTCTCTCTCTCTCACTCTCTCTCTCTCTCTCTCTCTCTCTCCGTCTCTCTCTCTCTCACGCTCTCTCTCTCTCTCTCTCTCTCTCTCTCTCTCTCCTCCTCTCTCTCTCTCTCTCTCTCTCGCTCTCTCACATCTCTCCTCTCTCTCTCTCTCTCTTCTCTCCCTCCCTCCCTCTCTAACTCTCCCTCCTCCTCTCTCACACCCCCCCTCTCTCTCTCTCTCTCTCTCTCCCTCCCTCCCTCTCTAACTCTCCCTCCTCCTCTCTCACACCCCCCCTCTCTCTCTCTCTTCCTCCCTCCCTCTCTTTCTCTGTCTCTCTGTTTCTCTCTCTCTCTCTCTCTCTCTCTCTCCCTCCCTCCTTCTCTCCCTCCCGCTTCCTCCCTCTCTCTCTTTCTCTCCTTCTCTCTCTCTTCCTCCCTCCCTCTCTCTTTCTCTATCTCTCTGTTTCTCTCTCTCTATCTCTCTTTCTCTCTCTCTTTCTCTCTCTCTCTATCCTGCACACTCTTTCATGCTTTCTCTTCCCCATTCCTTTCTCTCTTTATCATTTTTTCTTGCCTTTTTCTATCTGTCTGTCTCCTGTTTTCACTTTCTCCCCCTTTCTCATTTTTTCTCATCTCCTTTTCTGTCTTTCTGTCTCCCATTTTCATTTTTTGTTTTTCTTTCTTATTCTCTCTTACTGTTCTTTTCTTTCCTTTTTCTGTCGGTCTGTCTCTTGTTTTCATTTTCTCTTTAAACCTTTAAGCCTGACTCAGCAGGAGTGAAGCACAAGTGAAGATCACTATCACTACTCATGTGACTTCTCTCATAAAGAAGTGAAAGTGACAATCCTATTCATTTGTCATTATGAACCACGGCACAGCACACAGCGAAGCACAATGAAATTACACCTCTGCGTTTAACCCACGCAGCAGGGGGCAGCTATTTAAAAAAGCACCCAGGGACCAGTGATGGGAATGGTACCTTGCTCAAGGGTACTTTAGGGACAAGTGAAAGTGACAATTTTTGTCACTGTGAGGTCACAGCACAGCACAGCACACAGTGAACCACAACGAAATTGGACCTCTGCATTTAACCCATGCACATAAACACTGTGCAGCAGGGGAGCAGTGATGGGGATGGTACCTTGGTCAGGCGTACCTCAGGGCAACCTACTGGTAAGGGGTTTGAACCCATAATCAAAAAAAGCGTTTCACCCATACGCACACATGCAGCAGGGGGCAGCTATTGAAAGTGCCCAGGGAGCAGTGATGGGGACGGTACCTTGCTCAATGGTACCTCAGGGCAACCTACTGGTAAGGGGTTTGATGCCACAATCAAAAAAAGCGTTTCACCCATACAACACACGTGCAGCAGGGGGCAGCTATTGAAAGTGCCCAGGGAGCAGTGACGGGGACGGTACCTTGCTCAAGAGTACCTCAGGGCAATTTACTAGTCTGGGATTCGAACCCACAATTTTTTTATCCTGGGGCCAACTCTCTAACAACTACATCCTCTACATCAACAACATCCTCTGCCCCTTCAGTTGAGAATGCTAAATCTTTTTATGGTTCATCTCCAGGGCTTTTACCTGCACTTGGGGGGAAATAAGCAGAAGCGATGTTGCAGTTTATGGCAGCATAACTGGATCATTTGAGAGACGGACAAACAGCTTTAGTCTGATCAAATGCAAATGCACAATAGAAATCTTATAGCACCACTGGCAGATGTGTTTAATTGCAATGTTTTACTGCTTTCCGTTTCAGGCAGGTCTCAGTAGAGAATGAAGAAAAAAGATCTGTTAGCTCACAAACTGAGCTGTAATATTACAGTTTATTGAAGAGTCAGTTCAGCAAATTAGTGCATGAACCTACAGCCTAAGCAAAAGAAAAAAAAAGTATAGATTTACAATCTATATTTGTGGAACAGTTAAGGATGATGGCATTGCCCTAATCCTGGCGTATAGTTATTACCAGTTATATTACCAGCCTAGTTATTACCATACAGCACTGCATTAACACCATTAATGCAGTGTAGTACCTGCTCTGAAACGATTAGGCCACCAAAACAACTAACCATGACTGCAGAATGAGCCAGCGCCCAAACCAACAAGCAATTTTCTTTCGTCTCCATTTGTACATCTGTGTAGGGTTTTGTAGAAGAACGGAGCTCTGTGTCATTTCTGCTTCTTTCAAGAAAGCCCCTGTGGGGGAAAAAAAAAACAGACTTGAAACATAAAAAAAAACAAAAGGATGAAGTTACCTGGAACATTGAGTTTGAGCATGTGTTTTCTGTTCCAACAGAAATCTTTATGAATTGGCCTTGACGTGTTCTTACTACTCCGTATATCTGTAGCTTCTTTGCAAAGATGACAAGTCAGAGTTCCTCCTAGCTTGTTATGATGTTAATCTTACATCGGATCAAGCTGGTTTTGTCTTCATTTGGAAAGCATCTGCGAAGCATCTGATACTGACATCACTGGGAAACCATCACATGCACAGAAGCAAAATTTAGCTATTTTCTCTTCTAGGATAAAGTCATGCTAACAGCAATGCAACATAAGGAAATACACTCATTTATGAACTTGAATCTTTACTCATCTAGATAGATAGATTGGTAGGTAGGTAGTCACACAGACAGAAAAACAGACAGACAGACAGATAGATAGATAAAAAATGAAGAAGTCTAATTATACATTTGCTTTGCATTTTCTTAATGTGTTTCTACATGGCTATTAGGAACCCTCATATGAAGCGGGTTCTAATAGGCTCCTAATATTCTGAGAAAGGTTTAAAGTTTAAAGGTGTAACTGTAAATTCAGCACACAGAGTAAACCATCTAAATGCCTGATGAGCTTCAACTCTCCATGTCTTGTACTTTCTGGCAGCGAGAACTGTCATCACTGCAGTTTGTTCACCGCATTTGTTCCTGATTAGGAAAAATACACTAAATGTGCCTCTTTTTCATTCACACTGCACAAAATCTGTCCCAAAGACACCAGCTATGCTGAATAATCAGATTTGAGCGGTCTGCCTGCGAGACGCGGTAGTATTGTCCTATGATGATATCTAGAATGGAATTCAGTTCAGTTCGATTCCGTTTTATGAACTCCCTTAGGCACACATTTGCTGCCTTTTCTTGTTTTTTTGTTTTTTTGTCAAACCCGTCCAAAATTGCTTCTGCTAAATCTTTTTTTTACTTTCATTGGCTACGATGTAACTCGCGTATATCATGGTTTAATATGTTTGTTAGCGTTTGTATTTTAAATACAAGTTTTGGGGCAGCAGTGGCCTAGTGGTTAGGGAGTTGGCCACAGGATTGGAAAGTTGTGGGTTCAAACCCCTTACCAGTAGGTTTCCCTGAGGTACCCTTGAGCAAGGTACCGTCCCCACCACTGCTCCCCGGGCACTTTCTTAGCTGCCCCCTGCTGCATGGGTTAAATGCAGAGGTCCAATTTTGTTGTGGATCGCTGGGTGCTGTGCTGTGACCTCACAATGATAAGAATAGTCACAGAAAAAAAAATAAAGCATGGAATCATATGCATTTCATTTGAACATGATGTGTCTTTAGGGCCAAACATTGGCTCAGTGGTCAGTGCTGCTGCCTTACAAACTCTCCATGTCTGTTTAAACACATGCTCTCCTGGTAAACTGGAGTGCTAAATTGCGCCAGGTCTGACCGTGTGTGCAAGTGTTTATGTGCATCTGCCCTGCGATGGACTGGCAGCCTAGTATGTTTCTGCGCCTTTTGCCCTGTGAGCACTGGGACGGGCTCCAGCACCCCTTCCAACTCTGGTTGGAACAAGGGGCTCAGATAATAAATGAATGATGTGATTTTGAAATTCATCTGAAATCGAACACAGATGCATAGATTCTTTTTTTCTTCTTCTCTTGTGTCTGAAATTGGCTTCTTTTGATCTTTAGTCTTTCTGTGGATTCTGCTTCATATTTTCTGACTCTACCAGGCGCAGTTTATCTTTCTTTGAAAAGAACAGATGTATGAACACACACAAACAGCACCCTCAGTCTTTCATCACAGAGTAAATGGGACAGATCACTGCAGGACTGGCTCAATTTCTGAAGGGTAGTTAATGCTAATTCTCATGCTAATGCACTGTCAGTACTTAACAATCCTCCAGCAAGGAATTAAGAACATCTCCCACCAACTCCAAATAAAACTTGACGGATGACCTTTGTCTTAACGAGGAATGTCCTGCTCTCCCAACATCTCTCTCTCATTTATTTTTCTACCTAATAGGGAGAATTGCTTTCTCTCTTTCTCTTTTTAATGTGGTCAGCAGATTTTTGAAATTATTTTGCTTTACTAATTCAAAGGAGTGAGGAAACAAGTTAATACATTTAGATGCAAAGTGTAACTTTCCAAATAATTAGCCAAAATTTGGCCTTTCTGTTGTTACAGTTATTTTGGTGAATGTTTATTCCAGTTGGAGCCCTAGCTTTAATACAAGTAATAATAATAACTCTGATTTGCAAGATTTTGACCAAGCATTAGTTAAAATATATTTTATATCAGTTACATTAGTACAATTTATTAATCCACTCACTTTCACAGAGTCGATCCCAGCTCTTACAGGACGAAAGGTGGGGAAACACCCTGGACCAGTTAGCAGTCCATTACAGGGCAGGCACACAGACACACACACACACACACACGCACACACACACACATCTACGGACATGGGATGTGGGAGGAAACAGGAGGTTTTCTCCCCGTGTCACACAGACACGGGGAGAAAATCTACAGAGAAAGGACCTGGACTGTCCCACCTGGGAATCGAACCCACCATATATTAGTTATAATATGTTAAAATCTTGCAAAATGAAGGCATTCTTTTTGACATAGGAAGGCATTATTTTGTTTTATTGATTCAAAAATATTGAGAAAACAAGTAAATAAAATGAGATGCAACTTTCTAAGTCTATCTAAATAATTCCTAAATAATCCTAAATGATTTGCCAAAATATTTGGTTACTTTCGGTTAATTCGGTTAATTTCGGTTACTTTGTCTGTCTCACTATTATGAACAAGCATACATATGAGCAGAACTACTTTATTTAATAATGCTTTGATTCAATAAAGCTGCAACAAACACTTATCAAAACGTGCACTGATTGAGCACACAGAAAGCGTTGTACATATTTTAAATGGTAGAGGGAAAGCAGCTTCATGCAGAAAGCTCTGATTCTACACATTGATATGCAGTTGCATTGGCCATAGCGAACTAACTCTGCTGGCCGATGCACAGGCCAGTGCCAAATTCTCAGTGGCTCGCTCAGCTTCAGAGATTAAATGGACCTGCCCTGACTGATGTGCAATAGTAATGACAATTCTCCAAAGAAATCACACCTACCTCAGCTCTCTAAGGACTTTATGATGAGGAAATAAGCTGAGTCATGTGCTTGTTGAACCTTAGAAAACTCTAGAAATGCAGAGGGTGGGGTCTGCAGCAACGTGAAGTCCAGCATAATTTTTTTCTCCCCTGCAGCGTGTGCGTGTATGCGTGTGTGTGTGTGTGTGTGTGTGTGTGTGTGTGTGTGTGTGTGTGTGTGTGTGTGTGTGAGTGTTTGCTGCTGCAGTAGTAGCCCATATAAGGGGTATATTAGCTTTAGTTACCCAAATATCACAGTCTTGTACAAAATCTGGCTGGAAAAAGAAAATCAGCTAAATTAGTTTTAGATATATGCTCCATTGTTAAGATTTAGAATCAGTAACAAACTTTAGATGTATAAATATATAATTAAGTTGATATAAAATATATAGTAAACTCCAACATTGGCATTACAAAAGTATGTGATGCTTTATATTTTTCCTTGCACAATGAAATTGTTATTTCTAATGTAATAAATTACATCATACCCTCTGCCATTTACACCGTTTACAAATTTAACGATGAACAGACCAATAGAAATACTCCAAACTGTCATTTTGTTACATTAACATTATATTGACATTGATTTTGTATGTACAGAATTTATATACTTATCTTTATGCTGTTTATGTCATTACTCGTGACTAAAACTACAAAGCAAGAAAAAAAAATTCAAAGCCAGACTCAATGCACAACATTTCAGTTTTAATAAACATTTTAATCATAATATGACAAATACAGAAGTGGCATAAACTGAAAGCTTAGAATCTGTGCTTTCCACATTGTTTCTGGGGCTTGTTTCAGTGAGCTGTGACGGAGAAATAATTCATACAAAATTACAGATTGCTTTTATAATTAAAAACAGACTTCCATTATGTGAAAGTTCTTTAAATTTGAAAGTGTCTGCAAACTTGGACATCCCATTTGCTACAACACTTCTTTAAAGAAAAGGATTCTTGAAAGGAATAAAAATGTTTCTCCTTTGCCGTTGTCACACAGAAATCTTTAAAAGTGCATGAAAGTAGCAATTAAAAGTTTGCACATGCTTTCCCTCAAAGGGTTTTTGCTGTATTTCAGACTTTAGAGAACATCCACATAATGGACAAGGCTTCTTTAGAACTATTCTATGGTGTCCAACCTGAAAGTATAGCAAAATCTGTTGCACGATCAGTTCAGATTTCCTTCCAAGATTGGATCCAATACCAATACTTAATTCCGGTGCCATCTCTACCAAACGTCTTGAATGATCGACTACTTTTGGGACGAAGGGGAGGCTGTTTAAACTTGATTTTTGGCTGAACTGAGCTCTAGCTCTGTTGATTTGTGTGCATCATCACGCTGACTGTGGGGGAAAAAGACAAATTGTTGGCCGTTGCGAGGTTGAATCAGGACAGCGAGCTTTAGCCGTGAACTTGTCCCAAGATTCATTCCACCGCAAACGTTTGTCTCTACGTCAGCCCTCCATTACCATAATTAGTAGGTGCAGTACCGTTTGTGCAAACATTCACTGGAGCATCTTGCCTATGTTTGCCAAAAGCCCCCTCTTTCCCTCAGCTATTAGCCTCTCGCGGGTGGATTTTTCTCCATCCTGTTCAGCGTCTTCTCAAGTTTTTTTCAAAACACCCAGACTGGTCCGAAACCTTCAGCATAAGATAAAGTGACCTGCAGATATGTCACAGGCTTTAAAAGAAAAATGGCAAATTGTATATAATTATGAAATTGGGTTTAACCAAATGTTTAGCAAATGTATCTAGTCTCATCTTCCTGTACAAAAAACTTGATCACGTGTGATGTTTGCTTGTTTAAATTAGCTGGTGGTGCTTATTTCATAGTCAAGAGATCACAGCCTTATTAGTCAGTGGCTTCATTGATCATGGTCTTCTTGAGAAGCTCATTGGCTGTAGCCTTACCAAGAATTAATTGGCAAATATCTAGATTTCTTGAGAGTTGACAACCTGGAGTCAAACCATGCAGAAAGCTAACATGCTGCTGCCTTGCTTGCTCTGTGAGCCCATTGGCTGATCTCTTGCTGTCCTGAAGTTTGATTGGCTACGCTCTTGATGTACTGAGAGCAGACTAGCCATCTTTCTCCACCAATTTAAAGGGTCAGAATCAGAATCTACTACCACTTCTGAAACATGCTTAATGCCCACTAATTAACATTTCACAGCAGACTCTTGCACAGGCACTGATCTGCCCACTTTAAATGAACATTATACAGCACAATAAACTGCACAAGTATGTCTGTAAATAATATAAATACTAAAAACAGGTTGCCGAAAATGCCATAAAGCTATTTGCATGCTTAAAGGCACATGTTACATTGATCTTAAAGCTCCAAAGTAAAACTGAGAAAGTAAAGCAAAGGTTTAAAACTTGTATTGGCTGATTGGCTAAATCAAAATATCTGGGTTTTTTTTAGCTGTCCAGTTTATGTGCCTGTTATATGCTATATTTATGTGTGTGGTGTATGTGTGTGTGTGGTGTGTGTGTGTGTGTGTGTGTGTGTGTTTATGTCTGCCTGTTTTGTCATTCGCTCTTGGCTATGGGTTGGTCCATCTGTGATGCATTTATATTTAAACTCTTCTGAACTCAGTCAGCGTTCTCTCTTGCTCCTCTTTCTCCACTGTTTTCTCTAAAGATCTACACAATTCTGTGCTGGTTGATGTGTGTGTGTGTGTGTGTGTATACATATATACATACATATATATTTGTGTGTGTTTGTTTGTGTGTGTAAGCGCTTGTATCCCTGAAGTGTAATTGTTGGAATCTCACCGTGACACATTTGGGAGGATTTGTTTAAAAATAACACTTTTTGCCTCAACATAAAGAAACATTTTTATTTGTTTATTTATTTATCTTGGGTGCTGGTAGTAATTTTATAGCTGAGCGAGTAGAAATTATTGTAGAGAAATTAACCGCCCAGATTTTATCCTTGCTGAGAACTGATTAGTTGATTAACGGATCTATTTTTCCCTGCTGAAAGCTGATTGGCTGGACTCCAACACTGCTAAGAGCTAATTATCCGGACTACAGCTTTCCTGAGAGCTAAATGGGTGGTCTTGCTGAGAGCTGTTTGGCTAGGTCTTAACTTGCTGAGAGCTGATTGGCGGGTGTCCTGCTTTGCTTTAAGCTGATTGGCCAGTCTCCTATTTTCCCGAAAGCCAACTGGCCAGCCTATTGTCTAACTGAGGGCCAGCCGATCAGTCTCCTGCCTTTCTGAGAATTGATAGAACGGTGTTTTTCTGTGCTCTCAGATAACTGGCCGGACTACTGCTTTGCTAAAAGCCGATTTGCTGAATTTGAATTACTCTGTCAGTATTGATTTGTTTAGGCCTCTGCTTAAACTCGAAGGTTCTGAAGTTCTACTATAGCTGATCACAGAGGAAAATATGCTGTGGTTCATGCTGCTCCTCAGAATAAATCTTTATAATGACGTTTACCAACTACCCCAATGTGTTTTACATTAAAACCAGCTTGTAGATGCATTAGTGAGGAAGAGGTTGTTCTGCTTATCTAAATAAGACAATTCTGTGCTGTTTGATGTACATATTTTTACAGTAGATCTGATTTTGAAGGGAGTGTGCTGTGTTCCAGGATTACATACTAAATATGAAACATGAAAAATTTTGTAATCTAATCACCCTACCACAAGCGTCTCTATCTCTCTTCACTTTTTCACTCACTTTCTCTGAGTGCAATGGGGTCTTTTGACATAGACCGCCAATACAGACAAAAGAAAAATGCATAAAGTTGGCAAAAGTGCAACATAAATAAGAATAACAAAATAAATGTACACAAGTAAATATGTGCAGACATTTCTAGATGTTCCTGAGAAACATGGACACTGCATGTCCTCCAGGTTGTATGAATTTTTTGTTTATTTTGTTTTGCAATTTTACTTTTTTCTTTCATTGCTAAAAAAAATTTGTCATCCATCTTTCTTCCTCTAATGTTCTTTTTCATCATTGTTATGCTGTTCATGCTGTTTTTTCTCCTTCTCTTATTTTGCTGTTTCTCTCTTGTTCTTTCTCCTAATTTCTCACTTTCTGTCTCACTCTCTCTCCCTCCCTCCCCCTCGCTCTCTCTCTCTCTCTCACTCTGTCTGAATGATGCTGTTGTGTTCTGTAGTAGTTTTGCCTGTATCTTGCATTACTGTTCATACTGAGTGCAGTGTGTTATCTGTAGCTTTGAAGAATAAAGGCTAGTGATAGAGGGTGAAATTGCTTTGGCTGAAGGCTTGTAGTGTTCACCCTGTATGAATACAGAGTGTGTGTGTGTGTGTGTGTGTGTGTGTGTGTGTGTATTTGGCCATGTAATGTGCTTAGGTCTATAAAGTTTTAAAGTCCACCAGATGGTAAAGGTGATCAAGGAGGCAACTCTGATGAAGAGTGTGAGTATGTGTGTGGTTTGACAGGCCAAGCGAATCCATTTTCAGAGCATCATTTCCAAAAAATGGAAAACCTTTAAGCCTGGACAAATGAAATCACAACGCATTTGGTTGACCTGCAGAGATGAACATGGAGTTGCCTGTTTCTGTAACGGTGGCGGAGTGCAGGGAGGACGCCAGTGCTGAGCCAGGAGTTCGGATCATAGTTGTATTAACTATATTAACAAAACAAAACAAAGGACTGCAGTTCTAACTAAAATCAAGGAACTGCAGCCTAAACCAAGATGCCAAGTTACCAAATACCAAAACCACCACAGAGTGTTTAGGCTGAGCCTAACTAATGAGCCACGCTCTGTTCTGACTCATCGGGGCTTAAATAATCAGCCCCAATGAGGCACACCTGTGCCTTCATGAGCTCAGGTGTGCTCAATCAGAACAGAGCGCCCTCTATCCTGCCCAAAACACACCTCACCGTGACAGTTTCAAAGCTCAGAGGACAGTCTGATCTACATGAAAAAGTACAAAGGGGCAGCGGTGGCCTAGTGATTAGGGAGTTGCTCCCGTATCGGAAGATTGTGGGTTTGATTCTCTCACCAGTAGGTTGCCCTGAGGTACCCTTAAGCAAGGTGCTGCCCCCTGCTGTGCTGTGTTTGAGTGCATGGGTTAAATGCAGAGGTCCAATTTTGTTGTGGTTCACTGTGTGCTGTGCTGTGACCTTGCAATGACAAAAATAGTCACTTTCACAAAAGGGCACAGTATAGTGAAAAACAGTTTTCTTTTATTATTACCTAAAGGGATGTAGTTTGCACTATTGTAGTTGGTGCACTAAATTGTTATGATTATTAAAAAATTTTTATTTTTATTCAAGCAACATACTTTGTTTCTCTCACTCACTATTTCTGAAACTTTCTGCAGGAAGTGGAGTGAATTTAAACGTACGCTACATGTAGGGTAAACTGTTACAGATAGCCACTTCTTGTAGGTCATTAAAAATCTGGCACATTAAAGCAAAGCATCTATTTACTGAGCTGCTTGTCCAAACCAGGGATGCAGTGAGCCTATGCCAGTGCTCAGAACTGAACACAGACCAGTGTGAATTCAAAATGTTTTCCAAAGAAATAAATGAAGCACTAAAGAAAAAGCATTTATGATGTTTAAATATATATTTTCCTGCTTAATATCTGCTGTATGAATGTGTGCATTGATATGTGAAGTTTAAAATGCAGTGTTACAACTAACTCACCATGTGTAGGCTGTATTTTACCCTTTCCAGCTCTCGGTGTGAGTGATTTGCATGCTTTAAAACAGTATTATGTTTCAGATACCAATAAGACTGGTTAAGTAGTTAATTCATTTTTATTACACCCACCCGTGCACACGCATACACACACACAACTCAGGAGTCTGAAATTTTTATTTAAACTTTTATATTACTAAAATGCTCTTCAGGTTGAATCTCAAGGAATATTAGTGCAATTTGTTTGATCATTTCTCAAAATTTCTAGGAGTAAAAAAAACACAAAAGCCCTTCTAAAATCAGCCACATAAAGTAAGTTAATAGCATTGCTATTAATACAGGGAGAGGCAGGCTCAATATAAACTTATTTTATGTACCACCAAATTGAAAAGCATATGTAATGGCTGCAAATAAGCACTTGCTTATTGAAATGTCTTGTACCAACACATTTGTGTTAGTTTTGATTGCCTTAAAAGAACAATCATTTATACTGAAAAGGATCTATGCACATGTTTGATGGGCAGTATAGCGCTGCATGTCTTATAAGTCACCAAATCAGTCGATAAATACTGTGCTAAACTGCAGACAGGCTAAATCTCCTGACGGCACTGAAGCAATTTGTAAATTGCATGCTCAGCTTGCGTACTCAGCCGTTCTGGGATAATGCATGCATTGCTACTTCCTGCAAATGTTGAGAAATAATCAGACAAGTTGGACTAATATTTCTTGAGATTCGGTGGACAGAAAGACAATAGACCATGAGGGCGCAACTCCAGCCCCACTATGTTCATAAATCTACTTAAACTCGCTCTCAATCAAATGTATTTCATTTTGATAAGCCAATCAGTTTGAGCAAGCCAATCTGTTTGATTTAGAGTTGAAAAAGTGAAAGTGACCATTCTTGTGAATACACAGCACAACACACAGTGAACCACAACGAAATTACATTTCTGCACATCTCAACATCTCTCCCACACAAACATGTGCAGCAGGGGGCAACCAGGCAAACCACCCGGGGAGCAGCGACAGGGACAGTATCTTGCTCAAGGGTACCTCAGGGCAACTTACTGGCAAGGGAATTGAACCCACCCTCTTCTGGGGTCAACTCCAAGCCACTAGGCCACCGCTGCCCCAGACCACTATATTTTACACATGTGATGGGAACGGTACCTTGCTCAAGGGTACTTCAGGGCAACCTACTGGTCTGGGATTAGTGTTCAAAGCATAGATCCCAATCTTGATGGGAAGCTGGTCTAGTTATGCAAATCATTACAGCATTTTGCAGTTAGTTAGTGAAGTCAGTTCTTCTTGCTATTCACAGCCAAACAAGATAAGTTAGTTTTAAGGTGACTAGTTTTCTGAAATCAAAAAGAGGCAATTCCATTTTGTCAGTAAACATAATATTAAATTATCCATATTTTTAAATCAGACATAAAAGTAGGGGTTAGTTCTGTTTCCTGAATTTTGACCAGGTTCACCTGATGTTTTTAATGAACTAAAGTGTAGGCTGACTGAATTAAACTGGGTGATTATTAAAGTTACCTAACTAAATAAATGGACCACATATATACTTATTGCTTCCCTCATTTCAACAATTATTTTATTAATTTTAATAATTTTATTATTTAGAACCATGACATAGGAATGGACATTTTCCTTTCCTCCTGCTTCACTCACTTTCTTATCCATATCAAAAAAGCCATGATTCTCATCTATGCTTAGATGCCATGCAAATATGATCAATTTAAAAATTCTAGATTTATAGTAGCAAAATATAAGTTGTTACATTACATTTTAGCTAGCTATCACCTGGTAGTATGATTCCTATGTCCCCTAACACTCCTGATCTTATGTATTTTCTAAAACTAGACAAACTAGACAATTGTCAGTAGTAGTAGGAGAGTGATATTAAGCTGCTATAGCAAAAACCAAGAACAGCTGTGTGGCTTTAAGAAGAGTGAAACAAAAAAGTCTTCAGTTTTTAGATTGGGCAATGGTGTATCATGGCAAATAAAGTGTCCAATTAAGTGATGCACCCATAATGCAGGAGCTTTCTTTTAAATAAATAAAAAAAAAAAGTAAAAAGAATAAGAACTGGAGTCACACATTTTTTGCCTGGACTTTTAAGTTTCTGTATCTGTCTGTTGCATGTATTTTGCTTTTAAAAGTATTTCTACCTACCACACAAGCCTATGGTGGGCAGTGTTGTGCTGGAGGTTGGATTCAAACTTGGGATCTCTTAGGCTAGAGCCAAGTATCCTACCACTAGACCACCACCACCCTATAGGGGTGGTGTACCCTAGGTATAGAATTAGCTGATATGGTGGAGAGAAGGAAAGTTGCTAATATGTGTGTGCAGGTGACTAGACGGAAGGGTAGTAAGACCAGGTGTATTGGAGGAGGGGTTCAATTGTTTTCCATGGTGTGGATGGAAGGAAGAATAATAGATGTTATTCTGAAGGAAGAGTATGTGAAGAGTGTTATGGAGGTGAAGAGGGTGTCAGATTGGGTGAGGAGTTTGAATAAAAAAAAAAAGGAACATTTTGGAGGAAGTTAGATGAAGTGATAGTGAGTGTACCCGGGGGAGAGAGAGTGATGATTGGTGCAGATTTTAATGGACAGGTTGGTGAAGGGAACAGAGGTGATGAGTAACTATGGTGTCATTAAGAGGAATGCTGAAGATCAGATCGTTGTAGATTTTGTGAAAAGGATGGAAATGGCTGTAGTTAATACTTATTTTAAGAAGAGGGAGGAGCACAGGGTGACGTATAAGAGTGGAAGAAGATGCTCACAGGTGGATTATATTCTTTGCAGGAGGGTCAATCTGAAGGAGATTGGAGACTGCAAAGTAGTGACAGGGGAGAGTGTAGCTAAACAGCATAGGATAGTGGTCTGTAGGATGACCTTGGAGGTCAAGAAGAGGAGGAAAGTGAGGGCAGAGCTGGAAGCTGAAGGAGGAGGAGTTAAGGCAGGAGTTAACACAGGCCCTGGGAGGTGTTGAAGAGCTACCGGATTGCTGGAAAAATACTGCAGAAGTGGTAAGGCAGACAGCTAGATATGTACTTGGTGTGACAGCTGGAAGGAAGAAGGAGGATAAGGAAACCTGGTGGTGGTACCCAGAAGTCCAGGAGTGTATACAGAAGAAGAGGGAGGCAAAGAAGAAGTGGTAGATTACTCTACTCTTCTCTATAGTCAGAGAGATGAAGAAACTAGACAGGAGTACAAGGAGATGAGCTGCAGGATGAAGAAAGCTGTATTGATGGCTAAATTTAAGGTGTTTGGTGAATTGTTTGATGAACTGGAAGGGTGGCGGTGGTCTAGTGGTAGGGTACTTGCCTATGGACCTCTGGATCAAGAGGTCCCAGGTTCGAATCCCACCTCTAGCACTACCACCACTGGGTCCCTGAGCAAGACCCTTAACCCTGAATTGCTCCAGTCCCTGTAATTAGGACATGTAAGTCGCTCTGGATAAAGAGTGACTTGTAAATGTAAATTGTATGAGAGGTTGGACAGGAAAGAGGGAGAAAGGGACCTATAACACTTGGCTAGACAGAGAGACAGAGCTGGGAAAGATGTGCAGGAAGTGCAGCAAATAAGCTGGAAGGTGGAAGTAAGGGCAGCAATGAAGAGGATGAAGAATGGAAAGCCTGTTGGTGTGGATGACATAGCGGTGGAGGCATGGAGGTGTTTCAAATGTATTTCATTTTCATTTAGGGGAGATGGCAGTTTTCTGACCAAATTGTTTAACACAATCTTGGAATGTGAAAGGATGCCTGAGGAGTGGAGACTATACTATATAACTATAACTATATATAATTATAACTTCTAATTATATTTAGCCACAGCATGAAATTATGAGCAGTGGAAGCTAGATTAAGAAAAGAGGTGATGATCAGTAAACAGCAGTATGGTTTTATGCAGAGAAAGAGCACTACAGATTAAATGTTTGCTCTGAGGGAGTTAATGGAGAAGTACAGAGAAGGTCAGAAGGAGTTGCACTGCGTCTTTGTGGACTTGGGGAAAGCATATGACAGGGTACCTAGAGAGGAGTTGTGGTTTTGTATGAGGAAGTCAGGAATGGCAGTACTGTGCAAAAGTTTTAGGCAGGTTTGAAATAATGCTGTAAACAAAGAATGCTTTCAGAAATATAAATAATGATTGTTTATTTTTATCAGTTTACAAAATGCAAAGTGAGCGAACAAAAGAAAAATCTAAATCAAATCCATATTTGGTCTTTTTTGTGGCCTTCAAACCAGCATCAATTCTTCTAGGTACACTTACACAAAGTCAGGGATTCTGTAGGATTATAGTCGGTGTATGATCAACCAATTTTACCAAACAGGTGCTAGTGATCATCAGTGTCACACGTAGGTTGAAACGCTGTCATGTTTGGAACAACCGACCAGCCGAGTTCCTTCAAAAACTGTGCAAGTGTACTTAGAAGAATTGATGCTGTTTTGACCACACCAAATATTGATTTGATTTAGATTTCTCTTTTGTTCATTCACTGCATTTTGTTGATTGATGAAAATATTAAATGATTAACACTTCCATTTTTGAAAGCATTCTTTGTTTACAGCATTTTTTCACACCTGCCTAAAACTTTTGCACAGTACTGTATGTGAGAGTAGTTCAGGATATGTATGAGGGTGGTGTAACAGTGGTGAGATCTGCAGTAGGAGTGATGGAAGCATTTAAGGTAGAGGTTGGATTGCATCAAGGGTCAGCACTGAGCCCATTCTTGTTGATGGGCGAGGTTAGACAAGACTCCCTGTGGACGAGGATGTTTGCTGATGATATTATGATCTGTAGTGAGAGTTGGGAGCAGCTTGAGGAGAACCTGGAGAGGTGGAAATATGCTCTAGAGAGGAGAGGAATGAAAGTGAGTAGGACAAAGACATTTACATTTACATTTGCTGCATTTAGCAGACGCTCTTATCCAGAGCGACTTCCATGTCTTAATTACAGGGACAGTCCCCCTGGAGACACTCAGGGTTAAGGGTCTTGCTCAGGGACCCAGTGGTGGTAGTGCCAGAGATGGGATTTGAACCTGGGACCTCTTGAGCCATAGGTCCATAGGAATACATGAGTGTGAACAAGAGGGAGGAAAGTAGTGGTGGAGTAGTTAGGATGGAGGGAGTGGAGGTGACAAAGGTGGAGGAATTTAAATACTTGGGATTAATAGAGGGTTAAGAGAGAGTGCAGGCAGGTTGGAATGGGTGGCGAAGAGTGACAGGAGTGATTTGTGACAGACTGGTACCAGCAAGAGTTAAAGAGAAGGTTTACAGGAGGCAGAGCTGGAGGTAAAGATGCAAGAGATTTTTGTTGGGTGTGATGAGGATGGACATTTTTAGAAATAAGTATCTTAGAGGGACAGCTCAGGTTGGACATTTTGTTGACAAATTTAGAGAAGCAAGGTTGTGTTGGTTTGGACATGTCTAGAGGAGAGATGAGGGTTATATTGGGAGCAGGATGTTGAAGATGAAGCTGCCAGGAAAGAGGAAAAGAGGAAGACCAAAGAGGAGGTTTATGGACGTTGTGAGAGAGGACATGCAGGTGGTCGGTCTGAAGGAGGAAGATGCAGAGGGCTGGAAGAAATGAAAATGAATGACCCACTATGGTGACCCCTAAGCAGGAGCAGCCGCAAGAAAAAGAAGAGCAGTCAACATATGATTTTTCTTCTCTGATGACACTGGCAAATTTCAAAATGACAGTTTTAGAATTCTTAGGGCTCAAGCAGTGGTTCAGTGAGCATGAGAGATGAGAGATCTTTTTCACACATGGATTGACCACTACAGAGTTCAGCGATTCCGTTGAGAGTCTTTCGGACATGCTGGAGATTATCAGCAGTCAAACTCTCCCAAAATCAGTACCAGTTCTGGTTGAAAATGGATACACTTTTGGATGGAAATAAATGCTGTGACATCACAAAAGCTTATAGAAACGATACCACAGTGAATATTATGTTGTCACAGCTTTTATTCTGAACTTACATATTAAATCAGGTGGTCATAAGATATGTAGAGTTATCATATGGACTTTCAGCACCGAAACAAACAGTGTGCAGTGAATAGGGTTGAGGAGTGCAGTATGTATTCCCTAAGCTTTGTTGCTCGTTTCTGTTTCTGTGCCATCTCATTGCTCCTGCCTCTGAGACACATATAAACCTGGATTAACGGCCCTCAAGCAGTTTCAGGCCTTTTATAGCACTGTGTGTGTGTAAGACAGTTCTGCTCTGCACCGCTGGACCCCCTGAACTAACTAACATCCTTATTTGGGCACAGCCAGCTTCAGCTTCCTCCTGGATTGTGTCAGCCTGTTGTAATGGAGAGGGATGTGTGCGTGTGTGTGTGGGGTTGTGTGCGTGTGTGCGTGTGTGTGTTCGACTCTTCAGCACCAGGCCACTCAGCTGTGACCAGGCGCCCGAGCTTTCCAAAAAACAAAATTTCTGAAGTATTTTAAGACAAACTTTGAGAGGTTCGTTGGGGATGTTTTTGAATTGAGTTCTGAAAACACAAGGTTATCAGATATTCTCTTAATTGTCCTTTCCGTTCTCCACTCACACATGTGGTCTTTTGTAAGTTGGGCAGCCTTTAAATCTAGTCAGAAACAAGACTCATTTTATAGGTGTTATTTTATTATTTATTTAAAGTGCATTTTTTATTTCAGAATACATGTGGGTAGGTCAAGTGTTGTGAAAGACGACCTTCATAAATTTACCCGTAGCTCACATACTTAGACATAAAAGATATTTAGACATAAAAGATAGTCCCTTTTACTATCATCTCAGCTAGCCAACTAACCTTTCGTTAATGAAACTCTATGAACCCCATTGCTAGCAGCAATGATTGAATCTTTAATTAATTAATGTTTATTAGACAGACAGCTAAATGAAATACATTTTTCTTTGTGAGATATATAACTAACTTTAATAAATAACATATAGCCAGCTACATAGCTAATTTTAATAATCAGCTTCTGGGGGATAGCTAGCTAGCTTCATCTAATGTCAATGAAACATGAACCAATTTTGGGACCTCTATAAGTGAAACTCTGGGCTACATAGCTAAAATCTTATGAATAATAATTTAGTTTCATAAATCAATAATAAAGTTTGTGAGATAGATAACTAACTTTTATAAATTAAACTTGTGAGCCACATTCACTTTCAAGAATGAAACTTTATTACCTACATACGTAAATGAAACTTGTGTTTAAAAGGAGAAAGAAATAAAAAGACAATGACATGATATATAAAACTTTAGTTCAGTTAAGAATATAATTTAGGCATTCCAGGATTATTCAGTGCCTAAACCAATGTCTAAATGTAGGTTTATTTTAGGTGAGCTAGAAATTAACTGTCAATCTAAAATAATTGTTAATACATTTCCAAAAACGTCTTTCAGCATCATCCAGCTTTTTATTAAGGTGGTGTAGTTTCTATCATAAGCAAAACAGAAATTAAGGATTGCTTGGTTTTGTTAATTCCATGAGTAATTCATTGTTAATACAAAAAACAAGCAACAGCAGCAGTAAAGGGCTAGATTAAAAGAACAGAAATAGCATTTTGTGCTGGCATTTTGGGGTTAATAGGAAACAGGGAATGAAAAGATATAAAAAGAGGTACTGTGCCAGACGTAACAATGTCTTGGACACCGTTGTTCAAGCTGAACTTGCTTTCTAGCCAAAGCCAACATATCCAACATGAGAAAACGTGATCATGTAATCATTACATGGAGGGCATAGGCTGGAGAACACACATGAATGAACGTCTTGCTGCTTAAACCGTTACACCCTGGCCATGTGCCAAACACTCCGACAGTGGATATTATTGGCTGTGAGGTTCACTGGCCTCAGGTCTGTTTGTTTGTTATTAGATTTATATCAATGGTAAAAAGGAATAAATGCTACAGATTAGTTGTTTCGGTTTATTTCTTGATGGCTATTATAACTCTTTAATCATCACACCTGCCTCAAGGATTGCCTGGACGTAAAAGACAGTCTTACATTGGCTTGGCTAAAAGGTTTCAGACTTACTGTTATAAACCTGGGAAAAAAATGTAAGATTTCAAAAGCAGTAAAATTAGAAGACCACCTAAAAGCCTGAATATCATGTTTGGTTTAATTACATTTTTGGTGTGAAATAGTGCGTGAATCTGTAATAGCAAATCTTTTTGAGATTATTTCTTTACATTGTTTGCGGAAAATCATTTTGGCATGGGTGGTGTTTTTGATCAAGGAAATGAGCTTCCATTAACAGATGACTAGATTATTGTAGCTCAAGTGTAAAACTAAAGACTTCAGATACACATATCTGATCAACTACGTAAAGGGTAAAAGTGGGCAATTTGATTTTTTGGCCAAACTTTTGCTTTAAGGCATTTGGATGAAAAAGCAGACTGTTCCTGCCAAGGCTTTTTGATCCACTCTGGAGTAGCCGTCCAGTAAATCAGTGTCTGGCCAGGAAATCGATAAGCCTTTTTATGGAGTGAAGTGAACAAAGTCACATACACACACACACCACACACACACACACACACACACACACACACACACACCTACACACACAGATGAACATTTGTGCGACAGTTTTGCAGATTTTTTTTATTTTTTCTGCATTAAAAAATGTAAACTATTTCCTCTGACTCACTATGTATGCTCTAATAGTATTCTGTGAGTAATGGGCCATGTCATTTCTGAATATCTTTCTGGGTTTGACTCCCAGGCAGGGCAGACCGCGTCCTTTCTGTGCAGAGTGGACATGCTCTCCCTATGTTTGCGTTGGTTTCCTCTGGGTGCTCCAGATTCCTCCCACCATCCAAAGATGCTAAATTTGCCCTAAGGTGTGAGTGAATGTGTCTTTGCATCTGCCATGCGATGGACTGGCAACCTGTCCAGTCGCCTGGCAACCTGTCTCCCCGCCTTCCGTCCTGTGAGTGCTGGGACTGACTCCAGCATAGTCCACAACCATGTTCAGGACAAGCAGCTCAGAAAATGAGTGAGAGTGAGTGTAAGCAGTAGACATAGAGCAATAGGAAGCCCTATCTTTTTGCCAAAACAAGTCTTTAGTTCTGTTCTTTTTAATTCTGTTCTGGTCAGTCTCATCCAAACCTAAGCTTAGCAGCTGTTTCAATTTTTTTTTTTTTATTTATTTATTATTTTGTCAGCATCACTAGTCTTGTATCAGCAAGTTTGAAAAGATAGCGATATATTACATATTCAATATTACCAGTTTATTATTTAACCTGTTTCAACTGTTTATTCCTTAAAATCCATTTGAGTAGAGCTCATGTGTATAATGCCCCAGGTTGCTCCAACTGCTAGCTTGAATAGGGAATGGTCCTGAATGCAGCTGACAGTATAAATGGCTTGGCCTTTCTCCAGGAAGTTCATCATATTGCCGGTTCACTGTGGAGAGAATGGGCTTGTTAATCTCAGTGTTTCTGTCTGTAATCGCCCTTCTGTCCCCGGAGCTTAAGGTCCTGTTTGTTAGTGGGCTTTTCTGGACCTTCCTGCGGAGCTGCAACTGCTGGGCTGCTTCCTCATAAACAGGACGTCCACAGGACGTGTTTTTGTCACACAGGATCAGCTGTGTACTCTTTTATGCCTCACAGTCTCAGTATTTTAGTTCCAGTTCAATGACCCTATCGTGTACTGCTTTATGGGTTGTACTGGCAAAAAAAAAGACTATAGAACAGATACATTTTGAATAAAATCTCATTAAATATCACAATGGTTTTTTTTCCCTCCTGCTTTAAGGCTTTTGGAATGTATTTTTAATTTTTTAGACAAATACATTTGTTTGACAGTGATGATATAGCAATGTTTACGTATTACTGAAAAGAAAAAACATATAGCATTGGTGGACATTTTATAATTTATTGTACTTTCTGAAAAATTGATAGTAGATTGAAGAACAATCTGTAGTATTCCGTACAAAGTATTTGTGGAATAATTTAAAGACGTTACAAAAAACAGTAGTTATTGAATCCTTTATTTTAGTTACTGAACAAGTGATAGTAGTTGATGAATAAGTTGTAGTAAATTATGTATAATTTATATTAGCTGCAGAATAAGTGGCCATGGTGGCTACTAAATGCGTAATAGGAATTATTGTATAATTAATTATAGATCATATATTATTTTTAGTAGTTACTAAAATTAAATTGATTAAAATCTGAATCTCTCTCTGTCTCTCTATTTCTGTTTGTGTGTGTGTCTCTCTCTCTCTCTCTCTCTCTCTCTCTCTCTCTCTCTGTCTCTCTGTCTCTCTGTCTCTCTGTCTCTCCTCTATACTCAACAGAACCTCAGTAGTGTGTGTTTATAAGCAGAATAAACAGCTGCTTTACTGGACTCGTGTGTGCGTGTGTGTGTGTGTGTGTGTGTGTGTGTGTGTGTGGGTTTAAAGGCTGTAGTGAAGTGGAGGGGGGTGAAGACTCCTAAATAAAACCTAAATAAAACCATGTTTAACAGAGGAAAAGCTACAACCTATGCCATTAACGTCGAACCCAAAGAGAAAAGAACATGTGTGAACAATATGCGGATGGTAAAATGTCCGGACCTTGTGGTTTGAATAACACTGCTGCCAGCTTTATTCCATGATTAGACTTAAATTATCTCCATATTAAAAGGTCCATCTCATGGAAAGCTGATTTTTTCTTCACTTTTTTTGTATGCTGTAGTATATACACATTTTCAAAGTTTCAGAATGTACCATCAGGCCTCTGCCAGCCTGCATGAAAGTAAACTGCTAAACTGCCCGTTTTTAAATTTGCACTGAAAGTGAAAATGAAAGTTGCTATTGTGGACACACAGCACACAGTGAAACACAACAAAATGCTTCTCTGTATTTAACCCACACATACACCGTGTAGCAGTTTGGATTTAACAAACAGGTAATGGCTTCCCATTGGATAATTACTGCATGGATGATTGTGTTTCAGCTGCTTCAAGTTATTTAACCCTAACTGATGCAGTGAGCAGCTTCTCATTACTTAAACAACCATGTCGGGAGACACATCCTGTGGTTGTGGAAAAGATGTTCATCTGTTTCAAGGTCAAAGGGTCAAATTATTGGCCTGAATCAAGCAAAGACAAGGAAAGGCTGAAGCTAAAATTGGGTTTGACTGGAAGAATAGTGGAGAACCATCATTTTCGAGGAAGAAATGTGACCAAAAATCTTGAATGACCGTGATCGGCGATCACTTAAACATTTGGTGAAATCAAATCGTAAAAAAAAACAACAGGAGAGCTCACAGCTGTGTTCAATAGTGAAAGGAAGAGCATTTCCACATGCACAATGCGAAGGGAACTCAAGGGATTGGGACTAAACAGCTGTGTAGCCTTAAGAAAACCACTGATCAGTGAGGTTAATCCCTATAAAAGGCTTCAATTAGCTAGGGAGCATACAGATTGGACTCTGGCGCAATGGAAGAAGGTCGTGTGGTCTGATGAGTCCAGATTTACCCTATTCCAGAGTGATGGGTGCATCAGGATAAGAAGAATGATGTCAGGTGACTATACTGGTCAGTATACTGAATGAGCAGGTTATTCCATCAGTGAATTTCCTCTCCCCCGATGGCACGGGCATATTCCAAGATGACATGTCACCGGCTCAAATTGCGAAAGAGTCCAGACCTGAACCCCATTGAGAATCTTTGGGATGTGCTGGAGAAGAATCTTGGATGAAAAATGTATGCAATTCTGGACTGAAATAAATAGTTGTGACATTGCAGAAGCTTATCACCGCTTGTGGCGGTGGTCTAGTGGTAGGGTACTTGCCTACGGACCTCTGGATCAATAGGTCCCCGGTTCGAATCCCACCTCCAGCACTACCACCACTGGGTCCCTGAGCAAGACCCTTAACCCTGAGTTGCTCCAGGGGGACTGTCCCTGTAATTAGGACATGTAAGTCGCTCTGGATAAGAGCGTCTGCTAAATGCCGTAAATGTAAATGTATCAAAATGATGCCACAGCGAATGCGGGTCGTAATCAAAGTTAAAGGTGGTGCAACGAAATATAGAGAGTGACTTTTTTTTTGGACGGGCAGTGTATGTTAAGTATATAACCATACACATAGGCCGACCCAGACAGGGTGTTTTTCCACCTTTGGTCCTGTGAACACTATGATAAACTCTAGCACTTTTATGTTGTTGTTTTATTCCAAATAGGCTTAACATGTAGGTTTATTATGAATTCCATTCCAACTAAGTGTGTGACTGCATATGAGATTTATTATGTCATGACATGTCTACAGATTTATTCAAGCATGTATGTATTCCTGGAGGTTAACAGGATATTAATATGTTTAGTTAGATGCAAGTGGAGAGTTATTTTATAAAGCTAAAAAATGTGATGTATGAAACGAATAAGTGCATTCCAACCAAGTGTGAATTTGCACAGATTGATTGTGTTTTGACAATTGTACAGATTTATTTTAATCTAGGTGTTTTACTATATGAGGCCGGGTTCAGCTGTTGGGTGTGCGTGTGTTGCCACGGCTGGCTGGAGGGGATGTTTTTACCCTTTAAGGCAGTAGGGGCATTTCTGAACTGTTTGCTGAAGCGGCTGGTGCCAGCGTAAGCCACCTAGGAATGCAAACTGACGTAGCAGTGTGTGTGAGTGTATGTACAATGAAAAAAAACAATGTTACTGGTTTAAACAAAATAACTGTGCAATAACACCTTGAGTAATGCTCAGTAAAATTCTCTTTTTGTTTTAGCAAAAAAAAATTGGATAATCCTATTATTCAATTATAATATTTTACATATTATAATTTTCAATTCTATTTGCTTCTCCATCCTCCAAACTGTGAAGCAGTAATTGCACTGCTAATTGTCACAACAGTCCTCACCATAAAGGGTCTATATACTCTGATCAGCCGTGTGGAGCGATGTCGCCATACAGCGAGAGGGTCCTGGGTTCAGTCCTTTCTGTGTGCAGTGAACATGTTCTCTTCGTGTCAGTGTATGTTTCCTCTCACTGTCCAAAGACATGCAGGTCAGGTAGATTGGAGATACTAAATTGTCCCAGAGGTGTAAGTCTGTGTGTGTGAGTACATGTGTCTGTGTGTCTACCCTGTGGTGGACTGGCAACCTGTCCATCCATGATGGATGGTGTCCTGGGGTGCAACCTGGCGATGTCGGATGGTTTCCCAGAGATGTTCTATTAGATTTAGGTCAAGCGAGCGTGGAGGCCAGTCAGTGGTATCAATTCCTTCATCCTTCAGGAACCGCTTGCATACTCTTGCCACATGAGGCCGGGGCATTATCATGCATCAGGAGGAACCCAGGACCCACTGCACCAGCGAAGGGTCTAACAATGGGTCTAAGGATTTCATCCCGATACCTAATGGCAGTCAGGGTGCATCGTTTATCCTATACAGGTCTGTGCATCCCTCCATGGATATGACTCCCCAGACCAACACTGACCCACCACCAAACCCATCATGCTGAACAGTGTTGCAGGCAGCATAACGTTCACCGTGTCTTCTCCAGACCCTTTCATGTCTGTCACATGAGGTCACTTTGTAGGGATCTGGCAGTAATCATCCTGTTCCTCCTTGCACAAAGGAGTAGGTACTGGTCCTGTTGATGGGTTAAGGACCTCTGACAGCCCTATCCAGCTCTATCCTAGAGTAACTGCCTGTCTCCTGGAATCTCCTCCAATGTCTTGAGACTGTGCTGGGAGACACAGCAAACCTTCTGACAATGGCACGTATTGATGTGATCCTGGTGTTGGACTGTCTGTGAAACCTCTGTAGGGTCCAGGTATCACCTCATGCTACCAGTAGTGACACTGACCCTAGTCAAATACAAAACTACTGAAAAGCAGTCAAAAAAAGATGAGGAGGGAAAAATGTCTGTGGTCTCCACCTACAAAACCATTCCTGTTTTTAGGGTCGGCTCACTGTTGCCCCTTTAGTGTACCTGTTGTTAATTTCATTAACACCAAATCAGCTGACACTGATTAACAACCCCCTCTGCTACTTACTGACCAAATCAATATCCCAGATGTTTAATTGACTTGATACTTTACTCTGATTAAAAAGTGTTCCTTTATTTTTTTTCAGCAGTGTATTTTTTGGCCAGTTTGAATTTGAACCAGAGTGTTAAGGGAAAGATGAGGCTAAGAGCTAAAGTGTTTGGGAACCCTGATCCTTCTTCGAGAGAACACTGGCCTCCTGCTGTTTTTTGCTGTATTTGCTGTCCCAAATCAAACCTAGGGTGTCCAGAGTCCAGGGTGTTTCCCCACCTTTCACCCTGTGATAGCTGGGATACACACCAGTGGGCTGGGATACACACTGGGATACACACCAGCACTACCCAAGACCCTAATCAAGACTCTCGGGAAAATAAGTGAATGAGAGTGATTATCTATTTACAGTGGCTCCTGTCAAGAGGCAAAATGCATTAGGTAGCAAGTGGACAGTCAGTTTGAATCAGTACATCGCCATCTCTTCGGGGAGTGGGGGGGTGTGGGGGTTGTTTTTGGTATGCAGTGATTACCTACCAAATGTTGTCCAAGGGTGGACAACCATTGATTTGGGAACAGTGTCCACTTTTCATTACTGTAGTTGGATGAACCCAATTAATACTATGTGTGTTTTTCTAAGTGTGTGTGTGTGTGTGTGTGTGTGTGTGTGTGTGTGTGTGTGCCTGTGATCTGGGAACCCAGGCACATGTCAGATATGATAGTTAAGCTGTATTTATGTGTGTAAGACCAGCTGTTTGGGTAGTACTCATTGAGTGATGTTGTCTGGCTCTGGATGGCAAACAGAAGTCCATCTGGTCTAGATATTTACCCTGAAGCTCATCATTAATGCAGCACATGCTTCACTGACCAATGAAGGACTGGTCAGGACATAGAAGTGAGTAAAAAAAAACAAACGTGTATAACATAAGTTATATAAATATATAGTGGAAAATTTAAAGCATTCCATAATAATCCCATTCATCAAAATGTCTTTAAGATTATAAAAAGCATACATTGCATCCAATGGGTCTAAAGTTTTGGCACTACTGCCCCTGATTTAGCTCAGAGTTGCTGCATAAGGTCTTCCTACATGAGCCGTCTGCGCTCCTTGTCTGGTGCAAGTTGCAGTTTGAGTGCTCTCAGCTGATTCCTCCACCTTGTTCTCCTTTACCAAACAAAAAGTAATTAGAAAAATCAGCAATTTTAAAAATGAAAAAGAAAATAACAGCCACAATAGAAGAACAACTGCAAGCAAGTCACAATGAAAAAAGCAAGCGCTCCCAAGTTTTTGCCGAATGTTGCATCCCTTTGTCCACTTTAAATACCATTAAGCCAACTATTAAAAAAGTTGACAGATGATGAGGAAGCTGCTGGAATGTTTCTGAATCTGCAGTGACCTACTTTCATTAAAAGTAAAGGACAAATATCAAAGCAAATTCTTTCAAGCTATTCAAGCTGCTTATACATATAGGTTTTTTCTTTTTACTTGACAAGCAGATTTGAGGTTTCCAGTGTAAGTTCCACTTTAGTTGCTTTTGTATGCAGCGTACAGATCAAAACTAATTTCCTTAAAAAATAAACTTCCTTGTAGGTTTTGCTTGAAAATAATAATAAAAGTAAAAAACTGTGGTATCGTTGCAATAATACACCCAGCATCGGGCTATACTGTGGAAATTGGCGCTATACTCGGTTTTTGGATTTGTTCCTATGACAGCATGCATCAGAGCCAACATCTCACAATATAGCATGACTTGGAGTGCACTATAGCGTAATTACAGTTTGGATTAACATATAATTGAGTACATAGTGAAATCTCAGATTTCACCACAATTTGATTCAGTTCTATTATTTTAATATGACTCCAGATTGATTCCAAATCCACAAAATAAGCCAGATACACAACTTTGATTGGAGGAACTCTGTACACGGTAGTGGAATTAAAGCTTTTTTGTTTTTTCATTTGAACTTTTGAACACTTTGTGTCATTCACAGCCCATCGCTGCACATTCTATGGAGGTAACTGCTGAGCTGAGCTTTATCAGCTTCAGCTGTGAAATGAATGCACTTATCACTGGAAAGGGAGAGATGGAGATATAGAAGGGGAGGTGAGGGTGGTTGGTTTGATGTGTGAAGAGTGTTGAGTTCGTAAAGTTGGAATGCGCTGAGTGTTTAATGCCAGTTTAGCGTAAGGAATGAGGAACATACCGAAACACTCTCCCGAGGGGCTGAGGTACTGACAGTGAAGAGAGTCCTAAAAGCCTTTCTAAACAACTGCCCTCAAAGCCAAGACTGTTGTGCTGTGTGTGTGTGTGTGTGTGTGTGTGTGTGTGTGTGTGTGTGTGTGTGATTTTGGTCCACTTTAAGCTGCTGAGTGATGTCGGAACAGCAGTAGAGTGGCAGCAGTGTGTGTGCAGTGTAAGTGGAGGATTTCCTGCGGGAATCTTTGATTCATTGTAACTCTCGTCCTGTCTCACAAACACCATGCTATGCTTTCAGAGCGACAGGAATCTTGGGCATTTCTTTTAAAGGCTAAATGTGTGTTTACAGTTTTCCCTGCCGTTCCGTTCCTGTTTACTGCTGTATAAACACAGACATTTCTCTGAAACACTCTTTGTTCTGCTTCTCTGTGGTGTTGTGTCAGTTATCTCATATGAATATGTCAGTTAAGGGTGCCCCAAACACACACACACACACACACACACACACACACACACCTGTTTGACCTGTTTCCTAAACAGTTTAGGATCTGGATACAACTGGCATATGAATATAGATTTCCAATATACCCATTTGTTCAGCCTTAAATTAATCCTAATCCGAACACACGCATATTCATGCTGCTCCCGCTAATCTTTGGTTTTGAGCTACTGTTGTCATGTTGAGTATAATTTAACAGAATATTGGAAAAAATCACTTTCAACCCAACAACAGTCTATAGCAACAGAAATGCAACACAGTGCGTTCTTATTGGTTTGAACTGCTACATTTTTTTGGGAAGATCATCTAAATTAACATCAGCTAAATTAGATTTATTGTTTTTGATGAGATGTTTTATTGTGGCCTTATTGCCCAGCTATGGTTGGAACCTAGTTGACTCAGAAGTTTAATGTAGACTGGGGAGTTGTAATCTTCCTGTGTGTGTGTGTGTGTGTGTGTTCCTGCATGCATGCATGTTTTTTTTTCCATGCCATCGTGTGTGCAGGGGAACAGATAAGGTCATTCCTGTGGTTGGGATCAGGTGTGTGACTATCAGTCTCACAGGAGATTTGTTTTGACAAGGGAGTGTCCAGTAGGGTGTGCACAGGGGTCAGTCTTTTTTTTTACGTGTCTTCTATCTTTATATCTTTATCTCTTCACAATCAACAAATGTTGGTGATCTGTTTATTATTCTTTTATTAGTCGTTTAGCCTTTTTTCTTTTTTGGCTTTAATCTCATTTTGTTGTGTGGCTTCAGCTTCTGGGTAATTTTGCTGCAGCTCACACCTTTCACTTTATTTATACGTTTATGTATGGCTTAAAAATTATTAAAGCTTGTTTTGGTGCTACACTGAGAATCCCCATCTATACATCCATCAATCCGTCCATCCATCCGTCCATCCATCCTTACATCCGTCCATCCGTCCATCCATCCATCCTTCCATTCAATCAGTGTGGACCATGTCAGTGCTATTTAAACTCATTGTTCACTTTACTACACTCGGTCAGAAAGACTGCGTGGATCGTTTGAACAGACATTTATAGACTTTTTAACAGAATCTATATCACCTGCCACACTTCTTGTAGTGAGTTAATGGATCACATGAACATTATGGTTGCCAGTCCTACTCCTGGGCTTCTACCTGCAGGGTTGACCTTCAGTTTGTTAACATGCACTCAGCCCATGCATGGCTTCTGAAGAAGATCATTACATGAAGTGTGGCAGACTGTGTTTGGAGACAGACTCAGCAGGAAGGTGGACGTGCAGAACCTTCTAACCATTTTAGTTTGTAAATAAATGTCATAAAAAACATTTTTCAAAATTGAAAAATACAATAATCTGCTTTGAGGTAATAATTACACAAGTTGGAGATTTCCCAGCATCAGCTTTGGTCCAGTGAAGCTGAATAATGTTTATTCAGTGCTGGTCTTTTTTCTCAAGGAAGTGCTGCAAGAATGCAATGAGAAAGAGCAGATTGTCATCATCAGCTGAAGTTATGAATGCAGGTTCTTCTTCAGCTATACTTCTGGTTTTGGAAAGTATCTCAAATGAGGTGTATGTTTGCTATCTATTCAGGATGTTGGATACCTGACCTGAGTGTGTAAGTGTGTGTGTTTGTGTTTATGTGTGTTTGTGTGCTATCTGTTCAGGATGTTGGACACCTGACCTGGGTGTGTGTGTGTGTGTGTGTGTGTGTGTGTATGTGTGTGCTATCTGTTCAGGATGTTGGACACCTGACCTGAGTGTGTATGTGTGTGTGTTTGTATCTATGTGCTATCTGTTCCGGATGTTGAACACCTGTGTGTGCGTGTGTGTGTGTGTGTGTGTGTGTGTGTGTGTGTGTGTTTGTGAGTGTGTTGGCGTTGGACACCTGGGCTGTGCAGAAGATTTGTCCTTGTTCTTCTTTTGAGATGTGCTTCATTTGCCCTTCCTTCAGCTCAGTTCACTTCAGAAATAAATACAGACATCACTAGTCGTTCACTGACAAGGGAATATAGAGTGAAGTGATTTAACTTGGTCAGCAGATTTTTATTTCACACAGTTAAGAAGTTATGAAATAGAAAAAAACAATTATTCAACATTACCGAATCCCATAGTTTGATTCATAATTTGACCAGAATAATAATTAAAAAAAGATTTAAAAAATCCTATGATTAATGCAGGCATTGCATATTATTGTCATGAGATTCTGTATGAATTTTGACAGTTTACATGACAGCGTATAACATTTCATGCCATTATTATTATTATTGTTATTATTATTGTTATTATTAATTCCTTTCTATTTAGTTCAATAGGCCAGATACATGAGCTGTATTTGGGTAACATAAAACTACAGAGGCCTCTTTCTCTCTCTCTCTCTCTCTCTCTCTTTCTCTCTCTCTCTCTCTCTCTCTCTCTCTGCCTCTTTGGTTTTGAGGTCATTTAAAAGGAGGCACTATGTCTTGCTCTTGTAGTTAGAAATGTAGCTCCTGTTCTGGTTTGAGCAGCGTTGATGTCAGAGGTGGAAATGTGAAGATTTTACTGCTTCCGAAAGGGGCCAACTTTACTCCCATTGCCATGACGATCCATACAGGGTGCACACTATCATTAGCATCATCATCGCCCATGCGGTCATTACCTTCTTTACTGCGACTCATCCATCATCCCTCTCAGCACACTTTATGATCTAAGACTGTTTCTACACCGCACGCTGAGAGTTTCTTTATGGTCCACAGAGATGTGGCCAGATACCAGAAGCATTCTGCTTCCCCAGCTTCTCCTTAACTTCCTTCAGTTATCCTAAAGCCCTTTGCCTGAGGCTTTAAATTACTTCAAGTATCTTTCTTTTCAGTCTATATCACATTTGGTAGGTTTTTGGACTGTGCTGATGGCAGTTTCCACTGTGGTCGAATCAAACGCTCCCTTTTTTTGCTCCGTGAGTTCCTCGGCTAAGTTTACTCTTATCCATCTGTGATCATTTGTGAAGCACTTAAAGCTGCATTACCTGTTCAAAATGAACTCAAAATGAGTTTCAAAATGTTAAATTATGTAAAAATGTACAACTAATATATATATATATATATATGGGGCAGCGGTGGCCTAGTGGTTAGGGCGTTGGCCACATGATTGGAGGATCGGGGGTTCGAATGGATTGCCCTGAGGTGCCCTTGAGCAAGGTGCCGTCCCTGTCTCGCTCCTCCCTGCGATGGGCTGGCGACCTGTCCAGGGTGCATCCCCCGTCCTTCGCCCTGTGTGCGCTGGGATGGACTCCAGCGCGACCCCATTTGGGACAAGCGGCAGAAAATGGATGGATGGAGATATATATATATCGCCCCCCCCCCCAAAGATCAAGTATTTTTATGTATTGTTGATGAACAGTTCAAAAGATCTTACTAAAATACATTTTTTGGTTCTCATTTTTAGTGCAGCCCTTGTACCTGAGCAGTTTCAGAAGACTGTTTTTGTGGGTTAAGCCTCAAAGTGAATAAATATGAATCATCCAAGCATTTCAAAATCAAAAATGCAGATGATTCCAGATTATCATGATTGTGATTAGTGATTAGTGGTTGGAACCCTTTTTAAAACCATTTGTTCTTATCTCCTAATTTAACCTTCACTATGTCAGGGTGGCGGTGGTCTAGTGGTAGGGTCCCCGGTTCGAATCCCACCTCTGGCACTACCACCACTGGGTCCCTGAGCAAGACCCTCAACCCTGAGTTGTCCCTGTAATTAGGACATGTAAGTCACTCTGGATAAGAGTGTCTGCTAAATGCCGTAAATGTAAAATACCAAAGATAATACAGTTTTATAGACTTTTACAGGAATCCAACAAATTATCCAATACTTACTATTTGATTCAAATTCTGATCAAATGGTTCTTGATACAATGAATCATTATCTACAGAATCTCAATCAGATTCCTGTTAGGTCAGAGATTTACAACCACAGTAAATCCCCATTCAGCATCAGGTGCTGAGCGATTTGTGCACACTTGGCCTCCTGAGATGCCACAGTTGAAAGGTGTGAAGTTCTCACTTTAGAAGTGTGAAACACATCTGTTGTAGCTCCAGACAGAACACACACTCTCCAGAATCCCTCCTGAAGGAGAAGCTGTGTGAAGCTCCTCATTGTCATCAGCGTTTTCAAGGAATCCTCCATGCACCTGGTTTCTTTCCAGATTGTTGTCTGAACAATAAAGCTTCTAATAATAATAATAAAAAAACATACCTGATACTTGACAGCTAGAGATTCAATATTTATAAATGGTTTTGATGTTTTATCTTTAATGCAGTGATGTATGAAGTGTGAACAAAATGTGAGCAAAACCTTTCACAAAATAATGTTTCTCTTACAGTGACATGTGCCGGCTTGATATCTAGTTCTGCTGAATGATTGCCAGCAAGTAAAATGAATCATTTCAGCTGAACTGTATAATCATGAACACATTAGATGTTTCTTACATTTTGACTGGCTGTAATTTTTAGTCATGTGCAATTCCACACACTATCAATCATATATATACATATGATATACATATATATATACACACACATAGACACACACACACACACACACACACACACACACATATATATATATATATATATGTTATATTATTGATAATCATATAACAGTGTCATAGGACAGTTCTTGAGGACTAACTGCTTTGTCAGCTATAAAAACGGCCACATTGGCTAGCATCACTCTGAGCGGTGGGGGAGAGGGAGGGCCAGTGGTGCTCTCTCAGCTCCAAGCCACAGATGAATGTATCTCCCAGTGATTGGGCCCAGACTCTGACACTAGTCAGGAGCCCCCACACAAGTTTGGAATGAATTTCAGGAGGTTTAAAATTTCACAAGTGAAATTAAATTTTTTTATGAAAGTGAAAGTTTTAGCGAAGCCAGTCTTAGGTTGTGTTGTAGGATCAGTCTGGGGGAAGTGTGTGTGTGTGTCTGATTTGAATGTGTGTATGGGAGCTAAGCATTTTCATGTAGACACAGTCCTCTCTTCTGTAACATCACACACTCAAACTTCTAATCTCTCTCTCTCTCTCTCTTAGTCTCTCTGTCTTGCCTCTCTTTCTCTGACACCCCCCAACTCTCAATCATCTCATCTATCATCTCCACCCAGAACATGGAAACAGTTAGTGGAATAAAACATACAAAGACAGAGACAGAGAGAAGAAGAGACAGAATGAGAGAAAGAGTAGAACTTTTGCCACTGTGAAAGAGTTCGAGATCCAGACAAACCACTCGCGTATTTTTGTGTGAAACACACGCGCACGCACGCACACACACACACACACACACACACACACACACACTTCCTGTTCTTTTAAGACCCCCACAACTTTCCTTGTGTTTCTTATTTCCTGGTTTCATTCGTTCTTTCATCACAGCATTAGGATGATCCAGCTGTGTGTATGGGTCCATGTGTGGGTGTGTGTGCGTGTGTGTGCTTATCAGTGTGAGGTTATGGAGAGCCTGTTTTGACAGTTGGAGTGTGACACTAGGCTGTGGAATGTTCTACGAGAAAGAAAGAAAGAAAGTGAGAGACTTATAGAAGGCTCATCCTTGAGATATTCCAACTGCAACATTTAAACTACATTGTAATCTCATTAAATCTAATCCCAGGTCTGCTTCTTTCAGTTTAATAGATATATAGATAAGAGAGAGAGAGAGAGAGAGAGAGAGAGAGAGAGAGAGAGAGAGAGAGAGAGAGAGAGAGAGAGAGAGAGAGAACAGTGAGAGCAGTGAGAGAGAGATCACAGTGAGAGAGAGCACAGTGAGAGTGCAGCGAGAGAGTACAGAGAGAGAGCACAGTGAGAGTACAGTGAGCTGTAGGCTGTGGAATGTCTTCTACAGAGAAAGAAAGAGAGAAAGAAAGAAAGAAAGAAAGAAAGAAAGAAAGAGAGACTTATAGAAAGGATGAGTGAGAGATTCCAACTGCAACATTTAAGATACATTTTAATCTCATTAAATCTAATTCCACACAGAGAGTGCAGGAGAGAGAAGCAGTAAGAGAGAGTACAGTAAGAGAGAGTACAGTGAGAGAGCACAGTAAGAGAGAGTACAGTAAGAGAGAGTACAGAGAGAGTACAGTAAGAGAGAGTACAGTGAGAGTACAGTAAGAGAGAGCACAGTAAGAGAGAGTACAGTAAGAGAGAGTACAGTAAGAGAGCACAGTGAGAGAGAGTACAGTGAGAGAGCAGTGAGAGAGCACAGTAAGAGAGCAGGAGAGACAGTAAGAGAGGAGTGGCCAGGAGAGCACAGTGAGAGAGATACAGTAAGAGAGAGCAGTGAGAGAGCACAGTGAAAGAGCAGTGAGAGAGCACAGTGAGAGCAGTGAGAGTGGGAGTACAGGAGAGTGGGAGTACAGTAAGAGAGAGCAGTGAGAGAGAGAGTACAGGAGAGAGCACAGTAAGAGAGAGTTCAGTAAGAGAGTACAGTGAGAGAGTACAGTAGAGAGTACAGTAAGAGAGTAGCACAGTGAGAGAGAGTACAGTGAGAGAGAGAGTACAGTGAGAGAGCACAGTGAGAGAGAG
>CM029392.1:1604387-1629387 GCA_017165825.1 Hepsetus odoe
TCTTTTTTTTTTTTTTTTCTTCTTCTTGGGGGCTATTAAGATGTCTATCTGTGAAATGAAGCGTGTGGGCAGGAGTGTTACTGGACTCCATGAGAAAAGCCCTTTCATTGGACTGTCCACACTTGCCACTTTAGGACCGTTCATTGGGCTGCTGGTATAATTCATGGCTATTATTGGTGAAAGTGACTATTTGTCATTGGGAACACAGCACACAGTGAGCCACAACCAAGTTCTCTGCATTTAACGCACGTGCAGCAGGGGGCAGCTATATCCAGCTCCCGGGGAGCAGTGATGGGGACGGTACCTTGCTCAAGGGTACCTCAGGAACCCATGTGAAGATACTATGTCTAGTGCTTTACTTAGACTGCTGCAGACTTCATTGTTCTTCTCCTGCTTTGTCATTTGCATTGCGTTTCAGCCTAGTTTTGCACGGATGTGAATATATTACATCGGAAATAAGTGCACGGCACTCTACTAGTGTTGATGGGTCAACTAGAGCGCAGTGGTGCCCACGATAAATTTGAGCAGATTTACAGCCTTTGGGGGGCGCTAAGAACTCACTTCTGCAAATTCAGGCTTTTTATAACAGCTATTTTATTCTGCAGACTTTCCCATTTGCTCAGATTTGATCAGTAATAACTGCCATCATCATGTTTGATTATGGCTGCGAGGTTAGCTAGCAAGTAGATCAAATAAATAAAGCTGATCTTTCTGCGTAGCCGATCAAGACGTTGTTTATCCATAAATCCCTTTATTCGTTTCACAGAAAGTGTAAAAATACACTCTTGTTCTCGCTGTGTGAACATTCACACCCATTTTTCTCTGATTTATTTGCTGCAGCGTCTCATTAGATTGAATGACATTTCTGCTAAGCTTGTCCAACTTGATAAAAGTAGTTATGTAAATGGGTGGAGCCTGGATAAGTTATTTATGTCTTATATGCTGGAAAATCATATTTAATGTAACTGCAGTAGCACATCACTATTCTTCTTGCTGGTGTTTCTCCCCCTAGCACGTTTTCTCAGGCTTTCTTGGATTGAAAACCACGTTTTCAGGGAGCAACACACACACCCACACGCCCCCACACACATTGCTTAAAGTGTTTTCCCATACCAAACAAATGCATGCCAAGTTTTACGGATTTTTTGGGGGGATTTCAGGAACGTTTCACTACCCTTTGGACAGCAGGGTGGGCGTGGTGCTGCTGTCTTATGAAGGAAGTGGAAAAGTTTCAAAATTTCCCGCCAAACCCTCTCAGTCCACATTCCTTACAGGGAGAGTGCGTAAGAGCCCAGAGAAAGTGTGAAACTACTGTGCTTTTTCTACATACTCTTAAAGGACTGTTTTAGGACAGTTTAGGACAGGTTCTGTACAATATATGTCTATGAACTACTAAGGTTAGTGCAAGCTAACCTTATTTAAGGTATAAAAACCAGTTTAAGGTTGCAACATTCTAATGAATCAGTTTCTACTGGGGGAAAAAAGTGCAAACTGGTCATGAAGAGAGGAAATGGAGCCTAGATCTACGAAGAACATATTTCATGTTGCTTTTCAAACAGTGCTCTGCTATGCTGTTGAACACAGATAGTGTGACAAAATCTGAAAAAATTATATCCCGAGAAAGATAGATAGATTTTGAAAGATTGAAAGGGAGCTGCAAATGTATCTTTGTTCATACATTGTTCATGTGATACTTAAATCCCACAGTCTACAAAAAGATAGAGGTTCTCTTGGTGAAAGAAAGACCTAGAGCTCCATCTATCCATCCATCCTTCCATCCATCCATTCATCCATCCATCCACCCATCCTTTGTCTTGTAGATTATTCTTGCCAGGGAGGCAGGTGATGTTGGACCCTATTTCATCGCTCGTAGAGCAAAAGGTGGAGAAACACGCTGGACAGGATGCCAATGTATCACAGGGCTGACACACACACACACACACACACACACATTCTCACATTCTCACCCAGGGAACAGTTTAAAGTGAAAGTGACTGTTTCTCATTGTGGAACACAGTGACAAAATCAACCTCTGCATTTAACCAATACACACCATGCCTGGGGAGCAGTAACAGGGACACTGCCTTGCTCAGGGCAGCCTACTGGGTTTAGAACCCATGACCATCCAATCCTTGGGGCTCGTACCTAAACAATAAGTCACCACTGCCAATCCAATGAGCATCTCCAATTCACTTGGTATGCATGTCTTTGGACCATGGGAGAAAACTGGAGCAGCCAAAGGAAACCCATACTGACACACAGAAAGGACCAGGACTGTCCTGCCTGGGAACTAAACCCTGAACCTTCTAGCTGCGGGGTGGCAGTGCTAAGCACTGTGTCCTTAGAGAAACAGAAATGGTTGCTAATGACGCAGCTGTAACCAGGTCATTATTATTATACAATTATTAATTCAGCCTTGAAAAGTAATTAGTCTAGGGTTAGGCTTAGTCTGGGTCTAGGAGACTGCCCAAAGATTTGAAAGAGAGGGAAAATAACATGTTTTGGACGGGCAGAAAAGTGGTTGTAACTTCAAAGCAGGGTCGTGGGTGAGAGCACAGGCACTTTTGTTTGAGTGTGTGTGGGTGTGTGTGTATGTGTGTCTCGGGGAAATGTGTCTTATCATTAACTTGGCACTGTGTGACCTCATGCAATGCTCACTCATGTGTCACTGCACTTTTGTGTAAAGAAAAAAGGCCCCGACTTTTCTGTCTTACTCAACCATGAGGCTTTTAGAGGCTTTCGCTAAAATGTAGTTTCTATTTAACCCTTAAAGCTCTAGGTGTATTCTTCAAATCCTCGTTTTAATGGATTTCACATTCCCACAGTTTTTGTCCGTACTCAAAAGAAGCTTGCTTATTCAAGCGACACTGCAATTTAAAATCATTAAACTTGAAAACAGTAAGTAGGCTGCTTTAATACTTTATTGATCTTGTAAAATGAATGTACGACAGATATAGATTCAAATAAACATGGTTAAGTTCATCTCATACAGTCTGACTTGTGTAGTTTCTTTGTTAGAAGTTATTCATCACACAAACTGCAGTTGGACTTTACATCATGTCAGTTGTTTTTTTAATCACAGGAAAATAATCCTTGTTTCCTCAAACTGGTTCTACTCCTACTACAAAAAAAAGGGAGGGGGGGGGGTGTTAGAGACTAGATTTTAGACTGGTTTGCCCGGATGAATTAAAAAAGAGATTATCGTTCAAGGTATAACTATTTCAATAAATATTTTCAAAATGTTTAAGGTTAATTATAGAAATATATGCACAGCTGTATAGACTTTTTAAAAATCATTTGTTTATTTAGTTTACATTTTTTTTTCTTTGAATCAAACAAAGCTGTGTCATCTCAAGTGATAATCGTAAAACACTTCGGTAGTGATTACCGGATATAGATTTAGAAAGAAACCACAGTAAATTTCATTTCATAAGCACATGAAGATGTTGTGGGCAGCGGTGGCCTAGTGGTTGGGGTGTTGGCCGCGTGATCGGCGGATCGGGGGTTCGAACCCCTTCCCGGTGGGTTGCCCTGAGGTACCCTTGAGCAAGGTGCCGTCCCCGTCCCGCTCCTCCCTGCGATGGGCTGGCGACCTGTCCAGGGTGCGTCCCCCGTCCTCGCCCTGTGTGCGCTGGCTTGGACACCAGCACCCCCCCGCGACCCCGTTTGGGACAAAGCGGCAGATAATGGATGGATGGATGGATGAAGATGTTGTTATTTTGAAGACAGAGGCTGTAGTCAGTAGAAATCGTTCATCTGGCCAAAAAGTGAAATGTTTCAGAAAAACCTAGTGGTGGCCTAGTGGTTAGGGTGTCGGCCACATGATCAGAGGATCGGGGGTTCGAACCCCTTCCCAATAGGTTGCCCTGAGGTACCCTTGAGCAAGGTGCCGTCCCCGCCCCGCTCCTCCCTGCGATGGGCTGGCGACCTGTCCAGGGTGTGTTCCCGTCCTTCGCCCTGTGTGAGCTGGGATGGACTCCAGCACTCCTCCACGACAAGTGGCAGAAAATGAATGAATGAAGAATGTAAGGCTGATGTTGCTTTTTCTGATCAAAGCTGATTAATGTGTTAAGAAGCTTTGTAAGATTGTGTCGGTGATGCTGCTTGCTGCACTCACACTGGACTGATCAAAAACACAATTAAAACGATGCATCAGTGGGTGCAGGTCGCACATGCACACCCAGATTTATACATTTCAGCAGATATTCTATATGGAAGGATAGGAGAAGGCATGCTGCTATACATTGTATGCAAATATTATTCCTACGGAGAGATTTATTGGTGCTTGTGGGTGCTCCGTCTCCAAATACTGATTTGAATTTGTCCCAAAGTGAAAAGAAAATAGAAAATATTAGAGCCATGACAACGTAACAGGAAATCGGCTCAATTTCCAGCTGGTCCAGTTAGTCAAAGCCTGCACATTCCTCTGTATACTTAGAATGTAAAGCCTCGTGTGGGTGGTGGAGGTCACAGAGGTGATGCTGGCATTATGTAAGTGTGTGAGACCTCTTCCTGGGTGGGGAGTGTTAGTTACATAGGAGTGTATGTGTGTGTGTGTTTACAGAGACAATTTGCACGCTTGTTTGGACAGGTTTTCATCCATTTCCACCCTGGGAGGAATGATCACACCCTGATTAGTGCAAGAGCACACAAAAACACACAATGGCTTGTTTTTGTAACTGTGTGTGCATCTGCGTGCGTGACACACTCCATGCTTTTGTGCACTAATCGGACAGGTACCTGGTTAAAAGTGTGTAATCCTCTGCTGCAATTCATCAAAGGGAAATACACGCGCGCGATCGGCTGGAACGATCTGAGAGTAAACTAACCTGCAGTTTGATTAAAATTGCCAGATTGGTCTGTATTCCTCCAAACCAGGGATGAAATCAAAATTAAATGATTTTTATCGACAGAGGAACATTTACCAAAAATGAATAAATTGCATCGCTTAAATTTTAAAGACTAACTAGTCGATTTATTAGGTGCTTTCAATTATTTTTTGTTAAAAATAGTATCATACAAAGTTCACACTTTGGTTTGGTATGATATAGTTATATAAAGGTTTCAAGTTCGGACGTTTTCCACTACAGCCTGAGATCTTTCTGATGAACTGGTAATTTAATAGTTATGTTAATGGCAATATGTTAATATTTCACTTTTATATAATCTCACCTCATCAGCACATTATTTTCCAGATCAGATTTGTGGAAATGCCTTTGCTAGATATGAGCAGGTGGTGCTGTGGGTAGAGCTGTCACCTCACAGAGAGAAGGTCCTGGTTTAATTCCCAGATGGGACAGTCTTTTCTGTGTGGAGTGGGCGGGTGTGCGTTTCTTCCTGGAGCTCTGGTTTCCTCCCACCCTCCAAAGACATGCAGTTCAGGTGCTTTGGAGATGCTTAGTTGCCCCATGGGCGTGAGTGTGTGTCTACTTTGCTATGGACTGGCAATCTGTCCTGAGACAGCAGTGGCCTAGCAGTTAGGGACTTGGCCCCAGGAAGGTGATGGGTTCAAATCCTGGACCAGTAAGTTGCCCTGAGGGACCCTTGAGCAAGGTAATGTCCCTGTCACTGCTCCCCTGGGTGCTTTCAATAGCTGCTTCCTCCTGTACATGTGTATATGGGTTAAATGCAGTGGCTGGAGCAGCAGGGGCCTACTGGTTAGACATCGGGCGGTTGTTGGTTCGAATCGCATCCCAGTAGTTTGCCCTGAGGTACCCTTGAGCAAGGGACCGTCCCTGTCACTGCTCCCTGGGAGCTTCCTGCTGCTCCCTGCTGCATGTGGGTCTATGGGTTAAATGCAGAGGCTGCATTTCGTTCACTGTGGATTGTGCTATGTATTCACAATGACAAGTTTTCTAGTGAGACTCCGGCACTGCCTGTGACCCTAATCAGGACAAGGGGTTAAGATTGAGTGAGTGATTAGACATAAGCATGTAATAATATGTATTATTATTATTAGCATATATAATAATGGAAAAAAAACTGTTACACTCTCAAAGGTTTCATGCCTTTTGTTGGGTTTTCCTGTCCACTTGTGGAAAATATTAAAGAAATCTGGCAACCACGGGGTGTGTAAGAGCAAAAATGTGGTTCATCTTGTTGATGTGTTGGTTACATTTTCATCTTTTGTGTGTGCTGTTATACCATGAAGCTTTGTGAGTGTGAGAAAGCACAGACAAGACAAGGAGCATTTAGATCAAGGTTTTGAAAATGCTGCTTTGAAATCTGGCTGGCTGGAGACCCTGCAGTAGCAATCCAGCTTTTAACAACTTTTTCTCAACTTTAAACCTTAAAATAAAGCTGCATCTATAGCAGCACTACTGCAGGTTAAATTCAAATAAACTTTTAAATATTGTTCTATATGATTGTGTGTTGTGCAAGCTATTTGAATTAGAAACAAGGTGGCTCACTTTTCACAAGTGAATTATCAAGCTATCGTGTTAAATCTGTAAATTTCTCTTCTATAAAAAAAAAACTTGCTCCCCACTCTGTAGTACTGTATTCCGTTTCCATTTGCAGAGAAGGTATTTGGATTTTCTGTTCTTACTTCATTTCCTCTCTGCTTCAGTCTGTCCAGTTTAACACAGCAATGTGTAAGCAATACCCTTCTCACTAGAGACCAACTGTATTAACAGGTCCAAATCATTCTCATCATTTGTTTTCTGTTCTAAAAAAATAAAAAGCTGGGAGGAACCTAATGGTCAAACTAGTGTTTCTGTGTTCCTTTATAATGCTCTGACAGCTTAGCTGACACTATGTGTATCCTGGTGAGCCACTCTTCATGAGGATGTCTCCGAGTTTTCTTAAAATTTTTGGAAAGGCCCAAAAGCTGGAAACTTTGGATATTTGAACCGTGCTATTAGGCGTCCTGTAACTTGTCATTGATCTGACCCAGTAACTGTCAAGAAAACCGCTTTGCTTAAGCATGCTGTCGTAAAGTACTGTTGGGTGAATGCCATCACTATTAAACACAGCCGGACATCCCATCCCTCACACACGCACACACGCGCACACACACACACACACGCACATGCAAAAAACACACACTTTCCATGAGATAAGAGATCTTTCACACTGGTAAGTGAAAGTGGCGTTCCTCAGGGCTCAGTGCTCAGCCCATGTAAAGTGTGTATGATAGAGTGAAAGTGAGGAATGTAAACAAACTGCTGGGGGGAACATATTCCAGAAGGACACACAGAGTGTATGGAAGCAGCAGCGAAGTTTCCAGGCAGCTGAAGCCAGAGAATGGAGGTTTTGGGAATAGACAAGCTTGTGTACATGTGTTCTTCAGTCATGGTGGTCTTGCATTACAGTCTTCTTATCTTTTCAGCTCAGATAAGATGCTTCTTCTCTTTAGGCAGGCAGAGCTGAAACTGACAGGGCCTAAAAATGGGGTCACAGGTTTGAGCTTAAGCCTTTGTCAGTATGTCAAACTCCAGTCCTTAAGGTGTTTAATTCTGCATAGTTTACTTCTCAGCTTCTTGGATACACCTACCATATTTGTTGTCCATTTATAATTAAATTAACCAGATAGAGGCACACTATAGTGTAAAGTTATGGATTGTAACTTTTCTGCCCTCATTTTGACCCCAAACATCACTGGGACAGGTCCACCAGATGGCAACTATTGAGTCAATATTAGGAGTGTACCAGGGACACATGTCTCAGTTGTTTAAGGCCTTCAAAAGAATATAAATAGGTGTGTTGGAGGTAAACTAATGTGGGGCAGAAAACGTTTAGGGCTGCATTTGAACTCTTACGCATAGTTTGCAAAGTTGTGAAAATAAGCTGTCCAAAGAAATGGAAGTGAAGTGAAAGTGACTATGTGTCATTGTGAAACACAGCACAGCACACAGTGAAGCACAGTGAAATGCATTTAACCCAGACTCACAGACATGCAGCAGAGGGCAGCTATGTCCAGTGCCAGTGGTGGGGACAGTACCTTGATCAAGGGCACCTCAGGGCAACCTACTGGTTTGGAACTCGAACCCGTTACCTTCCGAACCTGTGGCCTAGTCACTGAACACTAGAGCACCTCCGTCCCTAGAACTGGCTCGACTCTGAATCAGCTTACCTGTGTTGTTTGAAATGGACCTTTTTCTTTCATTTCTGTTTAAATGCCCTTGGTATACTTGATCTAGTGCTCGTGTCCTGTGTAACTAGTCAAGCAATCTTTTGTCTTGGTTGCACCCACTTTTTGTTTTTCATGCTCTTATGGTATTCATCTGTGTGGGAGTTAAACTCACACTCAATAGAACCAAGCAACACATGCAGGAAGGCACTGGATCAGCTTAATGTCAGGTTTAGAGTTATGGCAAAAGACACAAAAGTAACTATTTTAATTTTATTAAGCAGAAAGAGGGGAACCCATCTATTGAATGTTTAATTGATATTTCTTTTTTCCTTCGTTGCAGTGGACTTGTTGGGTGTTAAGAAAGAATTACAGGTTATTGTAGAGTAGACTAATCAGAATATTGGGATTTTTCAGAACCTTTAAAAAAATTGTCCATTTAATAAAGCACACCCTTAGAAAAGATGTTATTAATAATTCTTGGCATGAAGAAATGTTTGGTTCTCAAAAGAGCTTTAGAACCACGCACTAGTGGCATTAAACTTAAACTAAGGGTTTGCAGTCTTTATGATTCTTGCTGGAGAAGCATCTCAGGTGGCTTTTCATGAATCCTCTTGGGTGAGTTCAGCTGTTTCCATTATAAAAGCTTCAAATGAAATCAAAGGTTCCCGGAGTAAAGCTATAAATATTCATTTTATTTTTTTTATGTATTTCTTGTTTCTTGAATGGCCTACAAATAATGTTAATCACAATCACTGGGTTGAAACAAATCAGTAAAAAGTACCTTATACACTCATGCTTAGCTAGTTTAGGATCTGAATGATTTTAAAATCAAAAAAACCTTCTCAATATGATTCCCTGCAGTTGAAGAATCGTCTGTTCAAGCCATAAACCATTAAAGAAAGTCGATTTTTGAACCACTATATTCACACACTTGTTTGACCCTCCCTCTCCCCTTAAACACACACACACACACACACTCACACACACACTTATTCTGAGCTTCATATCCTTAAATCCCAGGGCTTCTGGGTATTGTACTACAAGAAAGGAACAGCGGCTAAATTACGAGGGAAAGGGAGACCTGCTGTTTTTAACAATAAAGCTATTTGTTGTCTAATACCACCCAAAGAACAGGGAGTAGGACCTGGGAAACCTTCAGGCACAGAAGGAAATGGATACAAGCAACCAAACAGCAAACAATAAACAACAAACCAGTAAGTTACAAACAATAAACCAACAAACAACAAACTAAGTGATGCTGAATACTCAAATTTGCCCTTCGGCGCTTTCTAGTGCTCGTCTCCACTCTGCCAGTAGAACAGAAACGAACTCCGTAGAGTTCTGAATTAGTATTAATTTAACACATTCAATTACAAACCTTAAAGTGAAAGTGAAAGTGACAACCCTTGTCATTGCGAGGTCACGGCACAGCACACATGAACCACAACGAAATTGGACCTCTGCATTTAACCCATGCACACTCAAACCCGTGCAGCAGTGGGCAGCTATTGAAAGCGCCCGGGGAGCAGTGATGGGGACGGTACCTTGCTCAAGGGTACCTCAGGGCAACCTATTGGGAAGGGGTTTGAACCCCCGATCCTCCGATCATGCGGCTAACGCCCTAACCGCTAGGCCACCGCTGCCTGATCTTAAAGAATCTTCTGAACAGTCTCGCATTGAATTTAATGTTACTGTGAAATAAACGAAAGTCCGAACGAAATAATTAGAAACTTCAATTTAAATGATAGTAATAGGAAGAGGTTGTCGTCTCGGTGTGTGGGTATAAGAGAGTCTATCTCCCTCTCCCCCTCTCTCTCTCTCTCTCTCTCACCCTTTCCTTCTCTCTGTTTTTCTATATATATCTCCCCCCATCTCTACGGTTATAACCTTCCCCCTGTTTTGTCCTCTAGCTTCTGACAGGTCATATTCTCTCACCTCTACACTCCTTCATCAGCTGTGCTTATCTTCCATTTCATGGCTGATAACCGGCTTCCCTTTGCTTTATTCGTTCTCCACCACTTTCACTGCTTTATTTTCTCTCTCTCTCCTCTCTCTCTCTCTTACTCTATCTTGTATCTACCCTTATCTGTCTCTTCTTTCTGTTCTCCCATTGCCTCTCTTTCTCTCTCTGTGCACCTGGCGCAGCCCGTAGTTCTGGCTCTGATTAAAAGCTCCACAGTGAGCCCAGCACAGCATGCAGCGGTCACACACACACACACACTCTCTCTCTCTCTCTCTCTCTCTCTCTCTCTCTCTCTCTCTCTCTTTTGGCTCTGCACAGGGGAGAAACATCTGTGAACCACAGCATGAAACACGTTCCAGCACAAGCAGAAGAGAGGAAAAGGAAAGAGGGATGAAAAAGAGATGTGAATACAGTAGAAGAACATGGATGAAAATGGGCAACTCAAGAATAGAGTGGAAGGTGGCTAGATAAAGGAGAAGAGAAGAGGGATGAGTGGAGAAGTGAAGATGGGTTTAGTTTGTTTAAAATGAGTCATGCTGGCTCTTTGGTGAATAATCTGATATTCTGACTCAGACCAGATTCATCACTCTCTATAAGCAGATACACCATCAGCACATATCCTGTCCGTTTTCCGTGGAAAAGCTGTGTGTGTGTGTGTGTTTTGTTCAGAGGTTGGTACATGTCAAGCTTTCTTTTTAGACAGAAATAAGTACACAGTGTCCTAAAGTGTGTAGACACCTGCTTGGGCTGTGAATAAACAGGGTTCCTTGGTCCATAATAGCATTAGTGAGAGCAGGCTCTGCGGTTGTAAACTCCACCATCATTCCATCTAGTGCAGTTCCTCTGCCTCAAAGACCAATGCTGGAGGTCTTTATGACACTCTAGCCAAGGCCTGATGGCAACATCAGGCCCATGTGCTCTTGATACCCCTAGGATTGGCAATAGGCTGTGTGCAATAAAATGCCAGCATCAGCGATGGGTTCAGAGCCTGACCCACTCATTCAAAGGGCTTTCTGATTGCTTTTGGACACAGCCTTGATGATGAAAGAAGGAAGAGGACCACATATCCGAATCCATTACTGTCTTCAAGTCTGACTGCCTGAAAGGTCGTAAAAAAGCTTTTAATTAGTGCATGTCTTACTGCTTTCCCCAAAGCAAGACACCAGTAATGTTTAATCACATGTATCTTAATAAAATATCTCCTCAAATGTGTAGTTAGAAAAAAGTGAGAACCTTTCATATAACATTTCTGCATGCCTTCAGGGCTCTGACTTCAGTGCTGCCCTCTGGAGGTTCCCACTGCCACTGCAGGGCCACTTCATGGTACAAAAAATGTGGAGCTATGAAGTGCGTACGATCTAAAATCATTCATCCACATGCCAGCAGGGATGCAATAAATCCTCACAGCAATGTTCCAACATTTAGTGTAAAGTCATCCCAGAAGAGCGAGGAACACTGCACAGGCAGGTGTCTACACACTTTTGGACTAAACATGGTTTAATGTTAAAAAAAAACAAAACCAAACTGAGAGCTGTGTGAACACACACACACACAGACAGACACACACACAAGACACTCACAGAGGAGGTGAGGGGGTGAGAGAGAACAAGCTCTTCTTTAATGAACAACAGTAACCCCTGAAGTCCTAACTGGAGTGTAATCATGTTAATCGCTGGTGCTGATCTGGAGCAAAAGTGGCTCTGAGGGAGAAATGAAGGCTTTGTCTGGGTCAGAGCCGCCCTTAACAGGTCACACACCGTTCACAATGGCTGTTAGATCTCTGTAGGTTATATCAGACAGTCCTTTAAGGTCAGATGAACTCACCTTTCTCCTCAATCTCACTACAGAACATCTCTTCCAGCACAAACTGCTTCTTTAATTCTGAATGACAGAGAACCTTCACAGACATCGAATGGGCTTTTGCTTCTGGGTGTCTCTCATTGTTCATGCCTTCTTTTTTCCCTCTTGCGTCATGTGTCTCAATTTTTGCTCTTTTTTTCGATTTCACTTTCTCTTTTCCTTTCTCTTGTCAAGTCTTAGTGTGATTTAAACTGTGCTCTATTCGCTGTTGATAGTTCGTTGGAAGGAAAGAGGGGTTCAGAGACGGGGGCTGTTCCTCCTCACAGATACAGATCAAGAGGGTTAGAGGTTTTTGGAAGTAGAGTTTAGCTAGACTTTGTTTCAGGCTCGTGTTTAACTTGGGAAGATTCGGGGTTTGGGTTTAATAGTTCTTGTGTGTATATATATATATATATATATATGTGGTGTCAGATTTGAAGAGGACAGTTTTCAACTCAAAACCCTTGAGCCTCCTTTTCCATGCGGTGTTTACCCTCCACAGTTAACACTTTTAGTAAATGTGCTCCCAGAGCAGTCAACAAAGCCGAATTACGAGCGTTCTGAAATCGACCCACCATAATCATTCATGCTCAGAAAGGGTGTGTGTGTGTGTGTGTGTGTGTGTGTGTGTGTACTCTGGAATAGTGCTTGGCTGAGGCCTGCAGGTTGTTAGTGTTTATGAGCTGCACTGTTTTCTCTTCCCAGCAGTCCCTTTGCACTGTGTAAAGGGGTTTGTACTTCAGCAAATTAATTCTTCTGTAGAAGTAAAAGCTGCTTTGCAAAAACTGAACCAGAAACAGTCCAAAAATGTACAACACTGAAGTGTCAAGAGTTTAATTTGAGTTTAAAAAATATTACATGCATAATTTTATTTCAGTGGAGTCACCAACAGCGGTCCTTAAAAGTGAGAATCCTTAATAATTTTTAATTTTAGGCATAAATATCTACCTTTAGGTTTTTATTAGATTTTTGTATAAAGCCTAATGAAAGATGGAGAACCCAGTTACATCTTTGTGAGCAGGAAAACTATAAGATAAGCAGCTCCACTGGAGGAGAATTAGAGAATTAGAGATCATATCACAGTGTGATCTTCACAACGCATGCTTGTGGAAATGCATTCTGGCACAAACAGAAATGCTCATTGGGATGGAAAGGAGTGCAAAACCTGTCTGGATAAATATGGACATATTACATCTCGATGTGATCCTGTTGCGTGAGCTAACGGGATGTAAACTTGCTGAACCTGTGGTCAAGCCCTCTGTTTCTGTCTCCGTGTGAGGAATGAGTCCACTAATGTTTGCTTAGAGTTGAACGTCTGCCAGAAAAACCTCCCTAAAGAATGTTTACGTTAAACACTCGTCGGGTTCAGAGCCTGCAGCACTTACACAGCATGGTACGGACACTTACAGAGAACAGAGACTTTAATATGGGTGCTTAAAGGCATAGTTCTGCAAAAATTTGAATGCTTCAAAAGGCCTGGGATGATCCATAGGCTTATCACTAAAAACACGTTCTGCTCATTAACAACCACAGAAACTGTTCCAGGGTCAGTAGAGGATGTAATGTATGTTTGTTGAATCAGATTTACCCACTTGTTCCTCTAATCCCCAAATGTTGCCCCTTAGCCAAGAAATGTTTAATTCTCTAATTATACTGCTAAACTGCTGTATGACTAAAATGGACAGGAGTACATCTCAACAGCTGTAGCGGTGGCCTAGTGGTTAGTGAGTTTGCCACAGATTTGGAAGAGTGTGGGTTCAAGCCCCTTACAAGTAGGTTGCCCTGAGGTACCTTTGAGCAAGGTAGCGTCCCTGTCACTTCCCAGGAGCTTTCATAGCTGCCTCCTGCTGCGCAGTGTGTGTTTGTATGCCTGAGTTAAATGCAGAGGTTCAATTTTGTTGTGGTTCACTGTGTGCTGGCTGTGTGTACTCACAATGACAAGAATAGTCACTTTCACTTTAAAGGTAGCAGTTTAAAAACTTGAATTTTGTAAATTTTTCTTTGTTTATTGATATGATTAGAAATTAGGAATAAAAAACTGTATAGAGGGAAGCACAGCCTCCTCACGGTGAGACGGTCCTGGGTTCGATTCCCATGTGGGTTGGTCCAGGTCCTTTCTGTGTGGAGTGGAGTGTTCTCCCTGTGTCTTCAGCCGGCTTCCTCCAAAGACCTGCATGGCAGGTGGATTGGAGATGCAAAATTGTCCTCTAGGGGTGTGTGTGTGTGTGTGTGTGTGTGTGTGTGTGTGTGTGTGTGTATGTCTGTGCATCTGCCCTGTGATGCACTGGTGACCTGTCCAGGGTGTTTCCCTGCCTTCTACCCTGCAACCTTAATTAGGACAAGCAACTATGAAAATGTGTGAGCGAGAAGGAGAGATGAACCATCATATAGGGAAATGGTTCCAGTTAAATGGCTCGTTCTAGAATCTTATTTATGTGGATTATGTGGACGTTCTTAGAAAGGTTCCTCAGACGTACACTTATCGTCGTAAGAATCACTCTTTGAAGACGTATCCACTGTAAGGTTCTTTGGAAATGTGCATTTTTACATTCTGGGTATTTGTAAATCTCCTTTAGTTCTTTTGTAAAGATCACAGGGTGTTCCAATACCAGCCACGTCTTGGCTGACTGATTACATTTGGGGTAAGGGGAAAATTTCTTTTTTTTGTGTGTGTCAAACTATTGCTTAAAGGCTGAGATTATGGCTGTGGCCTCTCTGACATGATCTCCTGCTGATAGATCCAACAGGGCTCCCATACCCACTGCACCAAAACCTGTAATTTAGTGAATTTGCTGAAATATTTGCGTGCGTATTTGCCATCGGTTGGTGACATGCGGAATTATGGGGCATGAGGCTGGCATGAGCAACATTTGGATCAGATCTGGCTGACTGAAGCTGACTGATTCATTCTAAAGTGAACTGAATGGTCTCCCAGAAGTTGCTGGCTGTAATTACTGACTACGCTTGATTCTGGGTTCCTCTCTTTACACTCAGTGACCTGGCTGCTTTAGTCTGATCCGGGATTAGTTTGTCTCTTATATTTCAATAAAACCGATTACTGTGCATGCATCATCAGAAGCCGATCCTATATATTTTTTCTCTTAAAGGGCGTTCGTCTGTTCAGCATATTGACTTCGACTTTAACACGAAACAAAATCCAGCTCATGAGTTGCTAATACGTCTCTCTAATCCTTTTCTGCTGTTTTTATTAAATGAACAGATTTAGCACAGTTTATTCTTATGTTAATGCACAAATAGAGGTTTAGGAAACTACACATTTTAAGGGCAATTTTTTTTAGGTTGCAACAATTTTTTAAAATTGAAACCAAAAAACAATAAATGCGGGGTGACATTGGGATGTTGTATTCCACCCTTTTTTGCCAAATAAGATTTTGAGAATTGAATAGATAGGTAATGTTATGCACTATATTTATTTAGTCCATGGATAACCGTGTCTTACTGTTTGAAACCGCATAAGCAGGTTTGTTAGGGACTTTTTAACAACTGTGTGTGTTCATTTAAGCATGCAGTTCACTTGCTTGCATGCTACCTTTTCATTACTCATTAGCTACCATCTCCTTCTTCGCTCCCATTAGGTGTCGCCGCAGCAGATCGTCCGTTTCCATTTCTTCCAGCCCTCTGCATCTTCCTCCTTCACACCGACCACATTCATGTCCTCTTTCACCACATCCATAAACCACCACTTTGTCCTTCCTCTTCTCCTCTTTCCTGGCAGCTCCATCCTTAACATTCTCCCAACTCCCAACATGCTCCTCGTCTCTCTTCTGGACATGTCCAAACCACCACAATCTTGGCAGGTTAGAATCCCATCTCCAGCACTACCATCTTTGGGTTCTTGAGCCTTAACCCCAGGTTGCTCCAGGGGTACTGTCCTTGTAGTTAAGATATGGAAGTCGCTGGACATGAGCGTCAGATAAATGCTGTAAATGAATATATAATGTCTCCAAAATATCCAACCTGAGCTGTCCCTCTAATATCCTCATTTCTAATCCTGTCCATCCTCGTCACACCCAACGCAAATCTCAGCATCTTTAACTCTGACACCTCCAGCTCTGCTGCCTGTCTGTTCATCAGTGCCACCGTCTCCAACCTGTATGGCATAGCTGGTTACACTATCATCCTGTAAGCCTTTCCTTTCACTCTCACTGGTCTCCATCTGTCACAGCTACAATACCTTTGTTTATTTGCCGCAAAAAGAAAAAGGAAGCAAATCCAGACGCTAAACATGCTTCGTGATTGACTGCTTTTAATACAAAGTGGGTCTGCCGAACCACAACAACAATGAAACGGAAGAAAAAAATTGGAACAAATGTTTTCGATTGAATTTCTTCATTGTCTTTGTCTCAATCATCTGGACATATTAACACGCGGGTGGTCCTCCTCGCTCAGAACAACTGGTAGAATGGGAACCTACGCCTGAGCCTGATTATAGTCCGACGCGGAAGGATTCCCCTTGTAGTCGTGAGTCAGTAGCCTCAGGGCAGCAGCTGTGTGTGACAGAGAGAAATTTCACCACAGCGGTTTATTTGATTATGAAACTGGTGTATCTCTCACACACTCTCTCTCGTGTCTCTTGTGGTGGATTTTTGGGAAGAGTATGACCGAAGCATGCGAATCTTTCTAAACAAATCCTGAGTCAGTTCGAGTGCCCTCGTTTGAAGTGGCCAGACACATGTGCTGCAGTTCGCTTTAGAAGTCGGCAGTTTTTATGGTCACTTTGCTGCAGATATGATTAACTTCGCACATTTATTAGAGTATCGTTTTATCTCTGCATAATTAATGAGACACAGTAATCATGCATGCATTGAATCACATTTACATGGCATGTGAAAAGACGGAGGGGCTGAAGTCTACACGCCTGACTTTTCTCTGTTTGTTTGGATGTCAAAACATGCCAAAAATGTAAAAGATGGTTTTTCTTTCTGTAAAGCAATACTGCGCACAGAACAATAACTTTCAACAAATCTACTTCCAAACGCAAATGTGGTTGAAACTTTCCGTAGAATTTGCCCCCTTTTAAAAAAGCTTTTGTCGGTTCACTTTGTTGGGTAAGCAGTTCAAGATTTAACTGCTTAGGAACTTTATAGAAGAAAAAATGCAAACATTTCTTTGTAGGGTTCTTAAACCGGATTTTATTCTGTTGATCTGCTCATCATGATATTTGAACACAATGAAAAAAGCTATTTTTAAGTGAAGAAATGTGATACCAACAGACACTTTTCTCTGTTGCGACAATTTGATATGAAACGTTTTATATAGGTAATTTCTGGACTATTCCTGATATAATATCATATAATACATTACAATGCTCAGGGACACTAAAGTGGCTGAAGGTGCTATAGCATGTTCTTTAAACAAAAAAACAGTAAAAAAAAAAAAATTATTGATTTGTCAGCACAGCACACAGTGAACCAGAACTAAACGTATTATCTGCGATTAAACCACACACACCATGCAGCAGGGGGCAGCCATATCCAGCACCTGGGGAGCAGTGATGGGGACGATTGACCTTGCTCAAGGGTACCTCAAGGCAATCTACTGATCTGGGATTCAAACCCACAACCTTCCGATCCTCATCCCTAACCCCTAGGCCACTGCTGCCCTGTTGTCTTGCTGTCTGTTGCTGCTAAACATAATGTAAAATATCTTATTTTCTGACCAGTGAAGAATTACTGGCCCAAATTATTTTGGGGCAGCGGTGGCCTAGTGGTTAGGGCGTTAGCCGCATGATCGGAGGATCGGGGGTTCAAACCCCTTCCCAATAGGTTGCCCTGAGGTACCCTTGAGCAAGGTACCGTCCCCATCACTGCTCCCCGGGCGCTTTCAATAGCTGCCCACTGCTGCACGGGTTTGAGTGTGCATGGGTTAAATGCAGAGGTCCAATTTCGTTGTGGTTCACGTGTGCTGTGCCGTGACCTCGCAATGACAAGGGTTGTCACTTTCACTTTTTCACTTTTACGTGTGATGTTTTATTGCATGCTTATAATGCCAGACATGAATTTGATAAAGACTTGCTTTTATACAAATGTATTCGCCTTCAAGACGTGAAAAAAGTGACTGCGTTAAAGGTCACTGGATGGCAGGGTAATAGACTGTCACTCTGCTGTTTACACCTCATCCATCAGTGCGGGGCATTAAATGTTAATTATGATTGCACACAGAATACTTTATAATATTAAGGAAACAGAGTTTAGAGTCTTTCATTTTCATCCTACTTAATGATTAACAATGATTTTTTATTTGATAACAGGGCCTTTCCTTTCAGTGCGATTTTATTTAATTATGATTATCATCAGTAGCATTATTATTTTCTGTTTTATTGGAAATTATTTTGAAAGTGATTGAACGGTAGATATGAAAATATGAATATATACTTAAATATATGGAAATATTAAACACATTAATATTTTATACAAAGTTGTTTGCAATAGTAATGGACATCGTCCACTGGGAGTCCCCGTGGACAATGATGATGATATCGTGATCTGTAGCGAGAGTAGGGAGCAGCTTGAGGAGACCCCGAAGAAGTGGAGATATGCTGTAGAGAGGAGAGGAATGAAAGTAAGTAAAGACAGAATACATGAGTGTGAACCAAAGGGAGGAAAGCGGAGTGGTTAGAATGCAGGGAGTAGAAGTCATAAAGGTGGAGGACTTTAAATCAGCAGTTCAGTGTGTGGAAGAGTGTGGAAGGGAGGTGAAGAAGAGAGTGCAGGCAGGTTGGAATGGGTGGAGAAGTGTGGCTGGAGTGATTTGTGACAGATGGACCAGCGAGAGTAAAAGGGAAGGCAGAACAGTAGTGAGACCAGCTAAGTTATATGGGTTGGAGACGGTGGCAGGACACTGATGAGAAGACAGGAGGAAGAGCTGGAGGTGTCAGAGTTTAAGATGCTGAGATTTTGGTTGTGTGTGACGAGGATGGACAGAATTAGAAATGAGTATATTAGAGGGACAGCTCAGGTTGGATGTTTTGGAGACAAAGTTAGAGAAGCAAGGTTGGTTTGGACATGTCCAGAGGAGAGACGAGGATTATATTGGGTGGAGGATGTTGAAGGTGGAGCTGCCAGGAAAGAGGAAAAGAGGAAGACCAAGGAGGAAGTTAATGGATGTGGTGAGAGAGGACATGCAGGTGACATGAAGGAGGAATACTTATACAATACTATATAATAACAGTGTTCTATAATTATATAATACAATATTTAAAAAAGATAAAGGTAAGATTGCAGCTATGGATATTATTGAGTAATCCACCAGCTATCAGAGGAGGACCTGAGTGAGATCACCCACCTTCCAGTGACCCCTGAGTGACCCCTTAGTTGCAGCGGTGTGGTTTCAGATGGTCAGGAAGTGGTGGGCTGTGGCTTTTTTCAAGGTAATTACTGACCACTGGCTGGGTTTATATATAACTGAGCAAAGTCAGGCACTATTATAAAATCCACCTGCTTTCTGATGTGAATTCCCAGCAGTGTGTGTGTGTGTGTGTGTGTGTGTGTGTGTGTGTGTGTGTGTATGTTCGTGTATGTGTGTGCGTTGTTCTCTATTTGTACAGCTGGTAAACGGACAGAAGTGTGTCAGGTGAAGGCCCTGGATAAGCTTGGCCCAGCATGGTCCTCCATATAGTTTGTGTGTGTGCGTGTGTGTGTGTGTGTGTGTGTGTGTGTGTGTGTGTGTGTGTGTGTGTCTGCTGCTTCCCTCCTCCAAACATCCTCTTTCCTGTCTGGACTGAAGCGTCATGGCTGCAAAGAGAGCCAACACACTGCTCAGGTTTACGAGGAGAGATCAAAAATAGACACACACACACACACACACACACACACACACACACACACTAAGGCACATATGCACACTGTAGCTCTAGGGAAGCTACAGAAACTGGAGAGTGTCGGGTTGGCAGTGTATCTCATCACGCTGCTTCATCTGAAGACTTTGTAACCTTTAGCCCCAGGTCAGCGAGAGGATGAGAAAGAAAGAGAAAAACACAAACCTTTTTTTCATCTCTTATATCGTAAAAGTGCGAAGCTGAATACCTTTTTTTTATCTGCAGATTTCTGCGACATCCTTCTCAACCAATAAAAGTTCTGATTCTGGTTCTGGTTTAGATTTTTTATGATGTTGATTCTTTTCCTTTTTATTAAGATATTGATTCAGATTGAATTCAGACTTGTTGTAAATGTGATACTGATTATAATTTTATAATATATATTATATTTATATATATATATATATATATGTAATTTTTTATTTGGCTCTGATTCTGATTCGGGGCAGCGGTGGCCTAGCGGTTAGCTGCATGATCGGAGGATCTGGGGTTCAAACCCCTTCCCAATAGGTTGCCCTGAGGTACCCCTGAGCAAGGTACCGTCCCCATCACTGCTCCCCGGGCGCTTTCAATAGCTGCCCACTGCTGCACGGGTTTGAGTGTGCATGGGTTAAATGCAGAGGTCCAATTTCGTTGTGGTTCATGTGTGCTGTGCCTTAAATATGGGCGCTGGGTTACTTTCTACTTTTCCGATTTTGGATCTGATTCTGAATTTAATTCTTCACAGTTGATACTGAATCTGATACTTTTTATTATGATAGTGATTCTGATTTTAGTTCTGCTAGTGTAATATATGATTTTTGAAGTACATGATATGCAACTGGAAAGGAAAGGCTCTGCAGTAACTGTCTGGAGCATAAAAAAGAGACTGTAGTGGCTTATCATCCTCAGTCTACTGACCTTTACAGGCCACCTTCTCTGAACCCACTGTTTTATTCCCTGTGATGCTTAAACAGCTGCAGATTTGAGTTGGTTAATAGTGTGGGAAAAAGGCAGTAAAAATATTTTATTCCATGTTTAGATGAACAGTTTCTCCACCGCTACCCAGTGTGTGCTTGATCAGCAAGGACTTTTGGCAGCTGAAATTATTATTTCTTTTATTGCTGCTGAGATTTGTTCCAAGTAGTAGCATTAATCTTCTTGTCTTTCTTTTTCACATTGCCTTTTTCTCGAGGCTTTCTTTTTTGTCCATCATCATCATCATCATCTTCATTCTCATCATCATCGTCATCATCGCCATTCTCATCATCATCATCATCATTGTCATCATTATCATCATCTGCATCATTATCATCATCATAATCATCATCATCATCACCATCATCATCATTGTCATCATTATCATCATCTGCATCATTATCATCATCATCATCATCATCATCATCATCATCTGCATTATCATCATCATCATCACCATTCTCATCCTCATCATCATCATCATTGCCATCTTTATCATCTGCATCATCCTCATCATCATCATTCTCATCCTCATTCTCATCATCATTATCATCATCCTCATCATCATCATTCTCATTCCTGATTCTCATCATCATTATCATCATCCGCATCATCATCATCATCATTGTCATCATTTTCATTATCCGCATCTTTATCATCATCGCCATCCTCATTTGCATCATCATCATCGCCATTCTCATCGTCATCATCACCATCATTGTTCGCGTCATTGTCATCATCGCCATTCTCATCGTCATCATCATCATCATCGTCATCATCATCATTGACATTATTCTCCCATCATCAGCACCCTAACATCATCATCATCATCATTTTTATCCTTCATTTTCATCTTTCTTCATCTTTGTCTTTCTTCAACAGGTACTTTACTGTTAGAATCATGAAGGGGAATCCCTGAACTCTAAACATTTGAGACATTTTTTTCTTTTTTCTGTGCTGGAAGTGAGAGCTCACCCAATGCATTTTACCTGTGTGAGTGTGTGTGTGTGTGTGTGTGTGTGTGTGTGTGTGTGTGTGTGTGTGTGTGTGTGTGTGTGTGTGTGTGTGTGTGTGTGTGTGTCTGCTACAGGATCTTTGGATCACTCACTTCACACTGCCGATAAGAGCAGGGGCTTTGATCTTATTGCCCAAGGCCAAACACACACACACACACACACACACACACACACACAAATTCAAAGACAGCTGGTCTAACCACAAAATATTCTCAGCTAAAGATGAAGATTCCCATGTTGAGCGGCAGTTAGAGCACGGTTACGCAAATGCGAGGTGTGTGTGTGGGTGTGAGTTATGGGTGAACTATGCTTCCTCTCCCAGTCTAGCTCCACTTTCGATCCTCGTCTACTTGTTCCCACAATCCTGTTTACAGGAAATCACAAATCTCTGACCCAAAAAAAAAAACAAAAAAAAAAACCACAAAAAACCTGCTGTTTCTTGTCTGCAGTGTAAATTATTATAATAATACAGAGGTCCAGTTCTAAAGTCACACAGCGCTACTACTACTAACTGGATGTTGAACGTATGGGATCAGGCGTATGAACTGTGTATGAAGAATAAATGTCCTGAAGTCAGTGATGATAAAGAACTATGCTTGCATGCTAAGTGGGTGTTATAAAATGACTTGCTGGAAAAATGCTAATTATCTTTATTCTCAAATAAATTCTTCAACATTTGTACATTGTGTTTTACTAGCAACCTGTAAAGCTCATCCAATCCACTAATAGTCGTATTTGTGAGCAGAGCCAGGATAAGAATACTGATCAAAATATATATTTTTTAGTTACCGTCTTAAAAACCTTCATTAATTGCTTTATTGCCTCGTTTGGATCCTCTCTCAACGCCTTTGAAACTTTTGCTAATGCAGTTTTGTGATATGTTTTATTGCTTCCTTCTAAAGCTGCTGGTTGTTTTTAACTGAATTTTAAAGGGTTATGCAGCCAGGAAAAGAAAAAAAGAACCTAAAGTGCCCAACCTGGGACAGATATGGCCTTCACAAGCTTTTGGGTAATTTTACTTCAAAGACTCCATAAAGGCTTTGATGAAATGTAAACTACTGTTGCAGGTTTTAGAGATGTGTGTGTGTGTGTGTGTGTGTGTGTGGTTGTTCTTGTCCTTTATTTTGCCACCATGTATGTCCATCATAATATGCTTTCATTCTTCAGCATCTGACTGTTCATGATGGGCATTTAGGCTTGATGTATGCACGCAGTGTGTGTGTGTGTGTGTGTGTGTGTGTGTGCGTGCACTACCCTCATTCTCTGAAGTGTATTCCAGGAAAGTCATGGTTACTAAATCCACCTGCAGGCACTTAAATACAACAAAGCCACGATTCATACCCGTCAAATTGTGTGTGTGTGCATGTGTGTGGGGTGTGTGTGTGTGTGTGTGTTTGTGTTTGCTTGCAGATGCATATTATGCATTTGCTGATGTATGCCCTTTTTATTTTTATTATTGGTATTGGCCGATGTGCCAGCAGCAGCCTGCCTGTTACAGTTGTACCACTGTCACAAAAGCCAAAATGCCACTGCCACGCTAGTGTCTCTGTTGTAGTGAGAATGTCCCACCAGCCAAATCATATCTGCTCAGCAGCAGTTCTGGTGGGCTGTAAAGTATGTGGAGCTCATAAAGTGACCAGTCAGTGGAGGCACAAAACTTTTCCCATCGTCCATTGCTCCCTGCAGAGTCTTGCATCCATCCTCCTGAGGAAGAGGAGGAGTGTGTGTGGGAGTACAAGTCATTAGTGTACTTACTGTCTGTGTGTGTTAGTGTGAGGTATATGAGAGTGTATGGATGTGGGCTGGAGGTCGTGAACTGTGGAACAGTGCGGTGTAGACTTCAGGGAGGAAACAATTTGGCAGAGCAGTGCTGATGTGTGTTGCACCAGAGAAACTAGTGAGAAAGTCATTCATTTTGCAGTACTAGGATAGTAAGAATTGAACTGCTGGGACAGTAAGAATTAAACTGCTGGGACAGTAAGAATTAAACTGCTGGGACAGTGGCATAAACTGCTGGGACAGTAAGTATTAAACTGCTGGGATGGTTGTTGGGATATTAAGAATTAAACTGCTGGGACAGTAAGAATTAAACTGCTGGGACAGTAAGTATTAAACTGCTGGGACAGTAAGTATTAAACTGCTGGGACAGTAAGAATTAAACTGCTGGGACAGTAAGAATTAAAACTGCTGGGACAGTAAGTATTAACTGCTGGGACAGTAAGAATTAAACTGCTGGGACAGTAAGTATTAAACTGCTGGGACAGTAAGTATTAAACTGCTGGGATAATTGTTGGGATATTAAGAATTAAGCTACTGGGATAGGAAGAATGAAGCTGCTGCGAGAGTAAGAAATAAAGTAATATGTCATTATGGGTTTAGTATTCTGTCACTATGGGTTTAGTACTGTGTTATTATTGTTTTAGTACTATGTCATTATGGGTTTAGTACTATGTTATGGGTTTAGTACTGTCTTATTATGGGTGCAGTGTTGAGTTTTTGTGGGTTTAGCGCTGTGTCATGGGTACGGTGTTGCGTTTCTGTGGGTTTAGTATTGTGTCACTATGTACAATATTGAGTTTGAGGGTTTAGTACTGTGTCATTATGGGTGTACAATATTGAGTTTCTGAGGGTTTAGTACTGTGTCATTATGGGTACAATATTGAGTTTCTGAGGGTTTAGTACTGTGTCATTATGGGTACAATATTGAGTTTCTGAGGGTTTAGTACTGTGTCATTATGGGTACAATATTGAGTTTCTGAGGGTTTAGTACTGTGTCATTATGGGTACAATATTGAGTTTCTGAGGGTTTAGTACTGTGTCATTATGGGTACAATATTGAGTTTCTGAGGGTTTAGTACTGTGTCATTATGGTACAATAAGTGAGTTTTTGTGGTTTAGTAATTATTATGGATACAGTATTGATTTTTGTGGGTTTAGTAATGTGTCATTATGGATTTAGTACTGTGTCATTGTGGGTTTAGTACTGTGTTATTATGTGTACAGTAATGAGTTTCTGTGGGTTTAGTACTGTTATTATGGGTTTAGTAATTGTGCCATTATGGTTTAGTACTGTGTTATTATGGGTACAGTATTGGGTTTTATGGGTTTAGTAATTGTGTCATTGTATGTTAGTACTGTGTTATTATCTGTACAGTACTGAGTTTCTGTGGGTTTAGTACTGTGTTATTGTGGGTTTAGTACTGTGCCATTATGGGTTTAGTACTGTGTTATTATGGGTACAGTGCTGAGTTTCTGTGGGTTTAGTACTGTGCTATTATGGGTACAGTGCTGAGTTTCTGTGGGTTTAGTACTGT
>CM029392.1:1634387-1711887 GCA_017165825.1 Hepsetus odoe
AAATGATTCACTTATTCTTGATTCCTGAAAGTTTTGATATGGAATTGGCATTTTGTTTTACAGTGGTAGACATACACACTTGAGCAAGGCAAATGTTTGGTGTTATATATATATATTATTTGGTGATATTTCTGATGAAATTTCAGCAATGTACTTAATTGTGAGTATAAAATCTGAGAATGTTGTTCAAATATGGCCTCCTGTATTTTCTTCTCTACAGAATGTTTTAAAGGAATACAGTAGCAACACTAAGAAAAAATATGAAAAACGTTTACCAGAATGCTCCCAGTCTGTTCTAAGAAATATTACGTACTACAAACTGTGTGCTGGCATCCATGTTACCACCACGAGCTTAACAGAGCTTTTTGTACTGTTAAAGTTGCTGACATTGTTAATTCTGCCTGACATTCATTTAGCTTTCCACTGCACTTTCAGTCTGACCTGCTTATATTTACGTGTCAACTCAGGACTCTGCGTGGTTATATATGTCAGCTTGTTCTCTCTCTCTCTCTCTCTCTCTCTCCCCCTGTTCTTTTCTGATGAAGTCCCCAGTGTACTGTATCCTCTCCCAAATACAAATACCAGCTGCTGTCACTGTGAATAAACTCACACTAACTCATCTTCTCCCTCTGTCTGTTTAGCTTTTCTCCACATGTAATTACACACAGATTTACCCATTCTTCCCTCATTTCACAAAGTTCTCTTCTCTTCTCTTCTCCTTTTCTTTGTTCTGCTCTGCTATTTTTTCCCTAAATGATGTCTGATCTGGTTGTGTAAGCAGGTATTTGTTTGGTTTTGTGTGTTTGTATGTGTGTGTGTGTGTGTGTGTGGGTGTGCGCTTTGCAGGTATGAGACCCGTCTGAACATTAGATGGATGAGGTCAAAGGTCAGTGCGGTCAGATAAGAGTGTGTTTGCAGTGAGAGTCTGACTCAAGGACATGGCCAGTCTTTGGGTGACTGACTTCAGTTTAAACTAATGACAAACTGACACACACACACACACACACACACACACACACACACACACATGCACATGTGTTAAAGCTCCTACATTCAGATGCTTATCTAGTGTGTGTGTGTGTGTGTAAAGATGTAACATGTTGAGATGTGGGATGTGGATGGTGAGTGTGTGTGCAGGAGACAATAGTCCAGGTGCTGTGTGCCTGGTGGATGGTGTGTGAGCTGTATTATAGTGTATTATTTTACTGAAGAAGCCTCCAGGGAAGCTCTTCAAGCTCAAGAGAACACACAGCACACACTCACAGCACGAGTGGGTTACAGAGAGAGAGAGAAAGATGTGTGTGTGTTATTAGGGGATAATATAGTCAGTGTGTGTGTGCGCGGGCGTGTGTGTGTGTGTGTGTGTGTGTTTAACAGGGCATTCCCCCTGTGGCAGTAGAAGATATTTTTTCTGCCTGTTGGGGAGAATTACAGCCCGCGCCGCAGATTCAGCCCTGCTGGACGCTTCAGGTTTCAACTGCACATTTAAAACCTTCATTTCAGCCGCCTGGATCATTTACAAAGCATTCCACACACACACACACACACACACACACACATGCACTTTTATCGGTCACTATGACTCACCGCTGTCACAGCACGTTGTTTGGAGGGAAAAGGCTGCTGTCCGCATTCTCTGAGTGTGTATGTGTGTTTACACGGCCAGGACGAAGCGTTTTTGGGTTTTGTCTGTAATTAGTGGTTTCTCCCTCTCTGAAAAATCATCATGCTCTTTAAAGTCTTTCTTTTCTTTTTTTGTGCTGCTTGTTCAAAGCAGTCAGAGTTTGACTCTGATGAATGAGTTCAGAGTAACTGAAATACATGCAAAAAAAACCTCCAATGAATAAAAAGAAGGGAAAGAAAATGCAAGAAAGAGAAGACAAACATTTTACATATAAAATGTAATGACATTTAATATATGTTACAGAAAAGTAATTCTAGTAGGATGGTTTCCTGTTATTTTCTGTACAGAACAATGAAACACTGTGTTGCAATATTGCAGTGTTGTTTTTTTGTTAAAATATCACATTACACTGTGTCAGTGTTTATACAGTGTGACATTACAGTACGTCACATTACACCGTGTCAGTGTTTATACAGTGTGACATTACAGTACGTCACATTACACTCAGTGTTAATACAATGTGACATTATAGTACATCACATTACACTGTCCATTCCATTTTCTGCCGCTTGTCCCAAACGGGGTCGCGGGGGAGTGCTAGCGTCCAACCCAGCGCATTGCCACAGGGCGTGACGGGACACCCTGACAGGTCGCCAGCCCATCGCAGGGAGGAGCGGACGGGGACGGCACCTTGCTCAAGGGTACCTCAGGGCAACCTATTGGGAAGGGGTTCGAACCCCCGATCCGCCGATCATGTGGCCAATGCCCTAACACATTACACTGTGTCAGTGTTTATACAATGTGACATTACAGTACATCACATTACACTGTTATAGTGTTTATAGTTTGACAGTACAGTACATCACATTGCACTGTGTCAGTGTTTATACAATGTGTCAGCACAGTTACAGGGTTACATCACTGCTTCTTTGTTGTATTACTGTAATATTATCACATTACACAGTGTTTATACAATAAGCAGTACAGCTACAGGGTTACATTACTGTTTCAGTATTGTTTTTCTGTTACACTATACCATTGCTTTTACAGTATTTCTACAATGTGACAGATACAGTCATACAGTACAATGTTAAAATTACAAGGTTCATTTATTTTATAGTGTCATTATATTGTTGCTGTGCCACAAAATTGGTTGTGTTACAATACAGGTTACATGTATGCAATAGTTTTACAGTTCTATTTGTGTAAAAGTGTTACAGTGTTCATTTTAGTGATAAAGTATTGTTGCAAAACAATTATGATGATACAATACAGTCACATTTATACTGTTTTCTGTTCACATTTATACTGTAATGTGAGTCTTACATTACTTTTACAATGTAATAGCACTGTTACAGTGCAACAGTACAGTTGCATGGTAACACTACTGTTACAGTACATCTTCTTTGTTGCACTTGCTAGGATGTTGCATAAATATTCAACTAATCTAATATTGTTTGCATTACAGCTGCCCCAGTGCTTGGGATTAGAAGCATTAATTAAACAGAATCAGTGGTGTTAAGTGTATACTTATGCACTTATTAGGTAAATCTAAAAAATCATATTTTCATATGCTTTTAGGCACACCATCATCAAATCAGAGTCATACTCCATTCTTTATTTAGTCCTTAATAGTAATCAAATAGCTTCAGTTATTAGAGCAACAATGATTATTCATTTTAATACAACAAGATTCATCAATGAGTGATCGCACATCATATGAACGATAATAGAGAAAGAAAGTTGAAATAGAAAGACTTCATATCAGGCTGTGTTATAGTGTGCGATACAGACTTCTAGTGTGTGATAGGGACCTTTAAGGAAAAATGGAGAGAGAGAAGGACGAATGAGCTGGAAAATCGACTGCTGTGGGAAGCTCATCTTCAGGCCTATCAGTGAGTAGAGAGAGAGCGAGAGAGAGCGAGAGAGATGAGACAGCTTTAATATCATATTGTGTCACCAGACAGACTACCACATGATTCTCTTCATCGCTTCACCAGACACTCACTCCCTCTTTCTCTTCGGATTCATTCTTTTGTTCCCCCTCTCTTACTTTTTATCTTCTCTCTCTCTCTCTCTCTCTCTCTCTCTCTCTCTCTCGAGATATATATATATATATATATATATATATATATATATATATATATCTCCTCTGGTCTCTGCTTTAGCTCTTTTTTTTAACAAGCCATGATCCAAGGGTTTTGCAGTTTTTGTATGTGCATATATGAGCTCATAAATCTGGCCTTTATGAAGCATTGTATGTGAACGATTTTCGGAATTATTTGGATGATTATATGAGCCTTTAATAGCCTTCAAATATGAGCTTCAAATCATTATTTACATATATTCTTGTATCAACCAAGTATATAGTACGTAGATATATGAGCTTACAGTTACTTTACATTTATCCACAAGACAGATTTCACACCTAAAGGAAGATAGTCTGGCCGGTCTTGACAGGCAGTGAAAAAATCTGCTTCTGCAGCTTCTTTTGTGAGTGTGAAGTAATCTAGATATAAAAGTTCTGGCTCTTCCGCAGCCCAACAATCTGAGTATGTGAGAAACCTCTGAGGTCGGACTTGTGTTGATGTTTCATAGGATGATGTGACATATGTAGAGAAGATGTAAAGCTGTGAAAGGAAGGGCGGCTGGAGTTACAGCAGGAGATTTTACACAAGGTTTAATGTTCGACAAAGCCAGCAGCCTGATTCATTTGGGTTGTCAGTTCTTTCTCTGGAACCTAATTAATCAAAAAAGGCCTTATTTATGGAAATGAATGGGGTTTGATGGAGAATAGCTGGATTTATTGGACATCAGTGGGGTTTGGTAGGAACTGACGGGGTTTGGTGGATGTCTCGGGTTACAGCTTTTAGCTTTTTCTTTAGTCTTTCTAGGAAGCTGGAGGATTTTACTGAACGGTCCTGATTGAACCTTCATGCATCATGTGCAGTATTTTGTTATATTAAATAAAATTCATCATCATCATAATTTCAAATCCAGGATGGCATCATTGATGTTCTCAGTCAGTCTGAATACCATTTTTCTTGCCTCCATTTACTAAAGGGTTTCATGTGTAAAATGCTACCACTCTTGACCAGGTGGGAGGGGGAAGGTGTGTGTGTAAATTCTGATACTATTGCACTATTAATGATATATTTAAGAGTGCCAAGATGACATATGATAAGCCATATGAGATGCCAGATAAGCCATTTTAAATTTCTGAGCCATCTGTTGTGTGTGTGTGTGTGTGTGTGTGTGTGTGTGTGTTTGTGTTTGTGTGTGCACGTGGGTTCACTTCCATTAACAATACATGTTCAGAATGTAAAGAATGGTTTTCTTTCTTTAAGAAACAGAATTTCAGAATAGAACAGAACAAACTGAATTTCCATTATGTCTGCATGTATTGGTGGTCACTCATGGCTTTGTCCTTCTTACACCCATTATTGTAGGCTGTGTGTGTGTGTGTGTGTGTGTGTGTGTGTGTGTGTGTGTGTGTGTGTGCCAAGTAGGGCTGAAGGTTTGCACAAGGAAAGTGGAGCAGGAAGGCTTTAGAGAGAGAGAGAGGAAAAGAGATTTTTAGTGGGTGCTGAGAGGGAAATCCTGAACAACGCCTGGCTTGATGACCTTTGACCCCATGGAATCACATGACTCTACAAGCGGGAAGTGCCGTATCAGAATATGGACTCATTGTTAATTAGAGGAGCGATGACTCAATGTGTGTGTGTGTGTGTGTGTGTGTGTGTGTGTGTGTGTGTGTGTGTGTGTGTGTGTGAGAGAGAGAGAGAGAGAGGGAGTTAGTCATTCTTCATCACTGGTGAGTAAGAGACTCTTACTCTCCTGTAGTGGATGTTTCTCCGTTCAGGCCACTCAGATCTTTTACTGGAAAAGCTCCTGTTAGTCAGTTCACTGCTGACCTGCTCCATCCTCCTCCTTCTTCTCCTCCTCCTCATCATCATCTTCTCCATCCCCATCATCATCCTCCTCCTCCTCATCATAATCAACATTATCTTCCTAATCATCCTCATCATCATCATCATCATCATTTTGACCCTCCTCATCATGTTCTTCATCCCCATCCTCCTCCTCCTACTCATCATCACCATGCTCATCGCAATCAACATTATCTTCCTAATCATCATCATCATCATCACTATACTCCTCCTCCTCCTCCTCCTCCTCCTCATCATCATCATCATCATCATCATCATCATCATCTTCTTCTTCATCCTCATTATCATCATTTTTTCATCATTTTTATTGCTTTCCTCTTCTGCTTTTTCATGCGTGCAACATACACACACAACATACTATGTTCAGTCAGGGACATATGAATGCATCTATTCATGCTCACACACACACACACACACACACACACACACACACACACACACTGACCCTTAGACCACATTATATTGCTTGTTCAGAGTGATAAAAGAATACGGTGTATGTGTGCGTGTGTGTGCACTTTCACTGACAGTCAGAATGACGATGAACCCCCTGGCTGTGCTGCCCCTGAGCTGGAGGTGATGAGAGACTGTTTTATGGCTTATGGTTTGAGTAGCTGAGAAATACTGCGCCTACTTCAGTGCCCCTGAGCTCATATTGCAGCGATTTACTCTCTGTGGTCATCACTGGCGTATACTTTCCATTTGCTCCTAAGTGGATGAAAATGACTCAGCATATTTTGGTTTCCTGCCTCTTTAAGTTGTGATGTGGTAACAAAAAAAAAAAAGAAAAGAAAAGAAAAGAAAAAATAAAAGAAATTCCGTTCTTCTGCCATAAGTTTTGAAGTGTGTAAGCACTCCCTCTAGTGGTGGCTGCTGGCAGCACAGCCGGCTCCAGTCAGACCAGGTTAGGATCTGAATCAAAAAGTCATTAAGCACAGGCACACAGTCAAATCACATTTGCTCAGGCAGATGGGTACACAGATTGATCTGAATGGAGTGTGTGTGTGTGTGTGTGTGTGTGTGTGTGTGTGTGTGTGTGTGTTGTGAATGAATAGCAACGTTATCAGACGCTCTCTGTCTCTGTCTCCATATTTTGTTCATAATCAGAGCCTGCCAGCCACATAAGGATGGGTAATTAATAAGCAAGCTCCATCAATGAACTGTGTTCTCTCTTTCTCTGTGTAGGACCTTTATTTATTTAGAGCCCTTTAGTCCTTCAGTTGCCAAATGTGTTGTTTATAGGCTCCAAAGCATAATAAGTGATGTGCTCAACTGTATCTTTGTGTGTGTGCATGTGTTTGTGTGTGTGTGTGCGTGTGTTTGTGTGTGTGTGTGTGTGTGTGTGTGTGTGTGTTTGTGTGTAAAAAATGTACGGAATATACCAGTTAAGCGATGTGAAGAGAGACGTGAAGGGAAGGACTGTGGTGAATCAGGGGTTATATTTCACTTTTATCAGGTGTCAGTAGGTTCGGCAGTGTGTGAATGTGTGAGCTGTTCTCTTGTCGGCGGGTGACCATGAAGGCAGGCTTTAATTGCATTCTAGCAGGAAGCATAAGTAATTAGCCAAAGGAAGCAGAGCGAGTGAACTCGGCATGAAGCTTTTCAACCTTTCCTCCAAACCATGAAAGAATCTCAGCAGCAACAGGGCCTTTACCCTGCCTTCCTCGATAGATAGATAGATAGATAGATAGATAGGTTGATAGATAGGTTGATAGGTTGATTTAGTTTATATCTATAATAGAATTGGTTATTTTTAGCTGTTAGCAATGGGTACAAGGTAACAAAGGTCAGTTTCAAGCCATTGCAATGAAATAAGTACATTGAACAGTCAAAGAATTAAATTTACTGCACCAAAACTGAAAGTGTTCTGTAATATCTGGCACCAAATTATGAAGTGGGGCCTCCACGAATCAGAAGTTTGTCCAGCACATCCCACAGATGCTTCATCAGATAGAGATCTGGTGAATTAGAGGCCATTCCTGAACAATTTCTGGAGTGTGACAGGGTGCATTGCCCTGTTGTCATTAGAAACTAACATTGCAGGGTAGTGTCTTGATCTACAATGTTTAGGTTTAGGCATATTGAAGTTCTGTAGCTATGATGCCTTTTCTGTGGCTTTAAGTCATGAATAACCAGCTACATCAGTGAGCCTTGGGTTGTCCATGACTCTGTCACCAGTTGTCCTTCTTTGGACCACTTTTGTCATGTTATATTGCCCGAAACATCGCCAATGGCGCAAATTTAATAGCACAACTACCGTTTCTTTCTTTTCATCTGTAAATATGATCACTTTACTTACTTAATGTCTGAAGTTTAGCTTTACGTAAAAGATAAACAAGCAGATTCATGAAACTCAAGTGTTCCCTGGAATTTCTTCACTGTCTTCCTTCTTTCTCCCCCTCTTTTTTGGATCTCCAACCGAAGTTTTGTATGTTGAACTTAAGCACTGTAATTGCTGGTTAGCTGTTTACTTTTCTGGGCTGGGTGATTTATTTGGCAGAGGTGGCCCCTACAGGTCGGCTAGAGGGCCGCTAATTACAGAGCAACACACTGTGACTGGAATAACGGCGTGTCACTTTGAGACACGGAAACGTTTATCCAGGAGGAGGGCTGTAAGTAGACATGTCTGCAGTACTTAAGTACATTTCCCAGTAAAGACGACACAGTGATACATTGCATCATGTGTCAAGAGTGCAATTAATACCAGCTCATTAAAGTGAGGTTCCTCAAGGGTGTATTCTAAGTATTCTAAGTCATTTTAATTTGCTCTGTAATTCCTACTATTACAACCTTTGAATCAAAAAGGAAACTTCGCAGTCCTAACGTGGCAAACTTTAGATGGAAAAGTGTGAAACCCAGCAGTTAGCATAATCATGCTAATCATGCAAAGTGCTGGTTTCCATTCCCTCCTGCGTTAGCATTTTTGGCCAGACTATCCCTTTCATTTTACTCTCAGGTGTCAGGACAAATTTGGACATCCAGCTGTGAAGCAGTGGTTTAAGGAGGGAACTGTGTGTTTGGATGCGTCTCTTGTCCTTCACTGTGGTTGTGCTCTTGTGTGTGTTGACTAACACGCCACTCAGTGTGTCATCCGGCGACCACAGTTATCTGTCAGGCGTCAGGCTTCATGCCACTGTGGATGAGATGGAGGCTTGAGAGCTGGGTACGGACATAAGTCTCTAACTGAGATCTTCAAATAGTCCCACAGGATACAGTATTTCAAATACTTAATGCACTGATAATGCCCAATAATGAATGACAAAAAGTGAAACATAAATGGACATGCATTTTCCCAACTATATACTGTAATTGAAAAATTAGAACATGTCAATGGTGTAAATGGAAAAAGGATTCAATATTCCGGGTACGTTGGCCAGGCATTGGAATTACACCAAATGCTGATCAACGCATGGGCATAAATCCCTTTGCATCATCAGCAATGCTGTGCAGGACAAAAGCTCTCCATAGACACTGCACTCTCTAAACAGTTGATATTCTCTTTCTGCGATTGTGTCTGAAATGAAGCTATCAGAGTTTCGATCATCATCAGATTCCTCTCTCCATCTGAACTCCAGATCAGCTAATGGATCGTGAGCAGCTACTAGCAGCATGACCTGCTGCCACTAAGATTAACAAAAGCTTCACCCACTTCAACAGAACCAGCGCTTTTAGCTCATCAAATTTGCAATTACAGACTCTCTTTTTTTATGGACTCTTTTATAGTAACTCATACTTTACCGGAAATCATTGCTAAATCTGCTAACTTATCAATTTCACTTTCTCGGTGTCAACCAGAGGAGGATGGGTTCCTCTTCTTTTTGAGTCTTTGTTCCTCCCGAGGTTTCTTCCTCTGTAACCCTCGGCTTACTCACTTGGGGTTCACACCTGGATCCTGTAAAATGCCATAGAAATAAAACAGACTTGATTTGCCTTGAGATTTTGGATTAAAATGCAACAGCGTTCCAAGGTACCTTTTTACTCAGTTACGTTTGGTGTGTCTCTCACTGTGCAGAAGCGTCTAGAGTTCATGTCTACAGTTTCTCTGTATGTGGTATAACCTTCACTGCTCTTGCTTTCTGTTTGGCCATTTTCAGTGTGAAGCATAAGGGTCACTCCTGACTGACAGGTGCAGTAGCTTGCAGAATGTGGCACTTCCACGCTGCACTGGTTCAAACGGACTTGCTTGGCTTGGCTGGCAGTACCATGCACTCCAGTGGAAAGAGAGATTCTGACATTTTTTTAGGAAACCATATACATTGCACTTATGGCTTTAATCTTCTCAGTTTCAGCTATTGATTTTCATTTTAGCTCAAATGAGAATTTAACGCTACTCGGTTATTTCTGAGATGTAATGGGGCATTTTTGTAGACCAAGGCATTTTATTTACTGGCTTGTGCATGTGTGCATGTGACTGTGTATTTATTCACTAGACTGCCTGCCAGCATTTACTGTTTGGCACAGTTACAAGGAAATTTGCTGTGGTCCCCATCTTCAGCAGGGTTTCTTCCTTTCCACTTGCCGAGGCATTTTCCTACCCAGTGGAGGTCACTAACTGCAGTGTTTAAGGATCTGTTGTGTCGTTTGCTGGGTGACTTGCAAAAGGTTATTATGAGGAGATTAAGGAGGCTCAGAGCTCACCGGCTGCTTTGGACAAGATAATGACGGTTTCACAGGAAAGTGAAAGAAATTGAAACAACTGTGACATTTTCATAAGAGAAAGCAAAGCAGGCTGGTTGTAAAGATGGAGTCCAGATGTTCCACATGCTACTACTAACCAGTGCACTATACCTTCTTCTCAGTTTGGGGCAATAGTGTCATCAGCATTGTGCCCAAACAGTAACAACCCAAAATTATCCAAAAAGCCCCATTACTGTTCAACAAATGGTAGCAATCTCAAGCAAACATCATCATTCTCCAACAAACACTCACATTCTCAAATAAATGTCATTTTTTCCCCAACTCTTACTTTCTACAGCAAGCACCATCATTCTGTGATAAACAGCATTATTCCTTTGTGCCAGTCATAAGCCCAAATAAATGGGCAAGGTTATGTCAGGAAGGGCATCAGTTGTAAAACTTGGAAAAGAGTAGTGGAAGCTAAGTTAAAAAAAAAGGTGATGATTAGTGAACAGCAGTATGGTTTCATGCAGAGAAAGAGCACTACGGATACAATGTTTGCTCTGAGAGTGCTGATGGAGAAGTACAGAAGGTCAGAAGGAGCTGCATTGTGCCTTTGTGGACTTGGAGAAAACATATGACAGGGTGCCTAGAGAGGAGTTGTGGTTTTGTATGAGGAAGTCAGGTGTTACAGAGAACTATGTGAGAGTAGTTCTGGATATGTATGAGGGCAGTGTGACAGTGGTAAGATCTGCAGTAGGAGTGACAGATACATTTAATGTAGAGGTTAGGATTATATCAAGGATCAGCGCTGAGCCCATTCTTGTTTGTAATGGTAATGGACAGATTGACAGCCAAGGTTAGACAGGAGTCCCAATGGACAATGCTGTTTGCTGACGATATTGTGATCTTTAGCATGATTAGGGAGCAGCTTGACGAGCCTCTGGCGAGATGAAAGTGAAAGTGAAAGCGACAACCCTTGTCATTGCGAGGTCACGGCACAGCACACATCAACCACAACGAAATTGGACCTCTGCATTTTACCCATGCACACTCAAACCCGTGCAGCAGTGGGCAGCTATTGAAAGCGCCCGGGGAGCAGTGATGGGGACGGTACCTTGCTCAAGGGTACCTCAGGGCAACCTATTGGGAAGGGGTTTGAACCCCCGATCCTCCGATCATGCGGCTAACACCCTAACTGCTAGGCCACCGCAGATGGAGATGGAGATATGCTCTGGAGAGGAGATGAAAGTGAGTGAGAAAAAGGCTCAGATTGGATATTTTGGAGCCAAAGTTAGAGAAGATTGCATTATTTAGGACATGTCCAGAGGAGAGATGAGATACTTTGGGAGAAGGATGCTGAAGATGTAGCTGCCAGGAAAGAGGAAAAGTGGAAAACCAAAAAGAAGGTTTTTGGATGTGGTGAGAGAGGACAAGCAGGTGGTTGGTTTGAAGAAGGAAGATGCAGAGGACAGGAAGAAATGGAGACGTTGTGGTGACCCCATGATCAGGAGCAGCTGAAAGAAGATGGAGAAGATTTTCCAGCACCTACTTTCTACAGCAAACACCATCATTCTTTAATAAACACCATCATTTACTTCAAAACAGCATCATTTTATAACACCATCATTCTGCATCACATATTTTCTCTGACAAACACCTGTTTTCTTTCACCATCTTTATCTAACACTTCCAACACTTCCTTTACCAACAAACACCATCATTCTCATCTCAGTCATTCTCTTTAAAGAGCATTATTCTCTAACAAACAACATAATTCTATAACAAACACTAACACTGCATTGCTGGCAGTTCTGTTTATTGTGTCTAAAAACAACCTTAACATGGTGAACGGGGAGAACTTGGAAGTTTTTGTTTTTGTTGGACAAAACGACGGGTAATATTTGCTCTGGGCTTAAGAGAGCATTTCATCGTCCTCCATTGATTTTTATAGGTTTTGTAGCCCTGGGGAATTGGCAGTAAGGAGGGTTTAATTACACAACAGTGCAGCTGGGGTAGTGGCAGAGCAGAAATGTGTGTACTGTGCTCCAGATATGGGAGGGAGTCATGCTATCATCAGCACTGCAGGAATGGAAGGCTAACTGTCCAGCACATTGATGTACGATCAACCTTCAAGCTAATGCAATTAACTTTATAGGTGACAGCAATGCTGTAATTAATTCAGCTCACAATTACACTCTCGGGTTATGGATATGTGTGGCTTTGGTCACTTACTGAGTGCATAGTATGCAAATAAAACCCAGCCATTAACCTCCGGCAGCAGACTGTGTTTATTCTCTACATCATTCATTTGGACACTGATAGGAGCTGCTAGCCCTTCATTGCTGAATTACCAGCACATGTTAGACACTGTAGCCCAAAGCATTGGACACAAGCCTTTTTTAAAAGTTAAATCAATTAACCAACAACCAGCATAACCACGTTTTACTATCTGCTATCCAAAACGATCTTGAGAAATTTTCATTCTTTTTCTCACTTCTAAACATATCTGACTGATAGATCTGAGACCTGACTGAGTCAGGAGCCTCAGTATGAGAGACACAGGTGGATCTGCAGCATGACTCTCCTGCAGGACAGTCAACAGGAGGTCAACTCATGAATCAAGCCTAAACTGATTAACACTCTCCTACTGAACACGGTTAGTCTGCGCTCAATAACACTCACCTACTGCACGCAGCTGGTCTAAACTCATTAACACTCACCGACTGAACACAGTCTAAACTCATTAACACACACCTACTGCACACTGTTAGTCTGGGCTCATTAACGCTCACTTTCTGCCCAGTATATTACTTCCAATTTTCAGTCTAAAATCATTAGCAGTCACCCACCGCGCACAATTGGTCTGGACTTACTAGCACTCACCTACCGAACACAGTTAGTCTAAACTCATTAACATTCAATCAGTGCCCACCACATTGCTGCACACCTTCAATCTAAACTTTTAACACATTAGCACTTAATTCGTTATCTTTTTAACTCTCTTCCTGCACAGTCTAAAACTAACTGCAAAAATGTAGTCTAACATCAGCACTCACTGCAGACAGTTAATTTTACACATTTAATACACATTATTACTGCTCACATTAACCCCTAACTCATTAACACTCACTGCACACCCTATTGCTGCACACATTGAGTCAAATTACTCCTCCAATTTATTCTAAATTCATTCACTCTCACTGCAGTTAGTCCAAGACTTACTTATACTATTACTGCACACACATTAACACTGTCCTGCTGCACACACTGGCTTGTCTGAAGGCTTACTGCACACAGCCACTGCACAGATTCACTCCAAACCCTTCAACACTCGCTCGCTGTCTTTCAGAAATGTTCATTTCTACAATGTCGGCATTGCTTCCAAACATTTGGAATGTAGTCCGTCTCGGATGTGGTCTAGCTCCTCTCATAAATTTACCTGGAGACTCCATGCTTGGGACTGCTGCAAATGTCAGGCTTTATGCTACATCAGCAATGATAATGTCAAACCCAGAGAGAGAGATGGTTATGGGCTTTCTGCTCAGCGTGTCTGGCCTGCTTGTGTGTCTGAGATGTTTCTGCCCATCAAAATGTTGAAGACATCTAGCTTTTCCTTATCTTTTTAACACAGATGATGAGCAGACTTTCTTTGCTGCCTTTTGTGCCCTCAGCACCCATCAGCATTCCAGCACATTAGGTCTTTAAGTGTTCGGTGTAGCAACAGTTAAGAAAAGAAAACCTTGAAATGATTATTCAAATCTACTCTTTATATTAAAGAAGAGGCGATTGTACTTCTGCTTTTCACTCTGAAAAGTGAAAGCTAGGAACGCTGCTTTTCACCCAAACACTGTGCAGCAGGGGCCAGCTATTTAAAGCACCTGGAGAGCTGTGATGGGGACGGTACCTTGCTCAAGGGTACCTCAGGGCAACCTACTGGTTGGGGATTTGAACCCATGACCTTCCGATCCTGGGCACTAGTGCCTAAACATTAGGGCACCGCTGCCCCTTTTTGGTAGTAGCTTGGTGATAGAGGATGAGTCTTTCTGAAATGGTGGCTTAAGGCGTGAGACTTTTGGTTGTATTTTCAGCTGCAGGCACCAACAGAAGTGACTGCCTGATAGGAATTGCTCAAGTAAATCAGCACAGCTCTCATATCTCACCTCTCAGAGGTGGCTTTATGAGTCTGATGCGAAAGACACAATCGGTTATTATGCTTACCTACCAGCGATCCAACCAGTGATATGTAGTCTCTGAACGGTACGATGACATTGCACAGCAAGAGGAGATCAAAAAGAATGAATGGGCAGGAAGGATATCGAAGCTGGAAAGATATCGAAGAGTTGAACTGTTTCGCTTCTCACCGCACGATAATAAAGAAGGCCGCTTTTAGCTCTTCAGCCAGCGATGCTCTCTACAGGAGCGACAGGCCGCTTCGCTTCACTCTGTCGAGGGTCCTGTCATAGCGAGATGTCTGACAGACACATACACACATTCACACTCAGATGCTAAGATGTTTGCTAACCTGTAGCCCTTTCTTCCCTCCTGCTGCGTGAACCAATCTCTGCTGTCAATCACTGGCTGTAATCTCCTGAAGAGGAGGCTCTGGTGTGAATGGAGAGCAGAGGCAGTGAATAATGAGAACAGTGCCAAGATCAGAGCGTGGCGTATTTTTTTTTAGGTTTGCCATTTCAGTGAGGTGACTGGTCCTGCATCTTCAGTGATGTTTCCTTCTGATTGAGGTTTTCACGACATTATTGGATGAATTGTGGAATCATCTCTAAAGCATCGCTTCAGGTGGATGCATGCAGTACTAAGAGAAAGTCAGAGCTAAGCTTTTTTTTTCGCCGTTGTTGATCCTGGCATGTGTTTCACTTGTGAATCTATATCATAATGTTAGAATAAATATATATTCATATAAATATATATTCAAATGAAGCTTAAGCTCCAGCAGTTATATCTTGATTTGATAAAGACTGATTAGATACATTGTTAGGGATGATAGCTGCAAGCACTGGGCTTCCTCAACTTTTGCACTATATATTAACTTTATATAATAAAGTTAATTACTGATGTGCTATATGTACTTGAAATAGAGCTGTAGATGTGTATACAATAATACACAGAGTTAGCTACAATACAGCGCAAAGCACAAACTTTTAGTGATCTAAGTGTTGTCAGTATTAAATTCAATATATCACTTGAATTTTATATAATGAAAACATGCTGTATTTCATTGTAAGCAACATTAGCATTGCTTACTGAATTGCTCCTTTAATGCAATTTGCATTTCTGTCTGTAAATTCCAATGAAATATTTACACTAATGAAATATTTTACAGTCGAATGCAATAGCATCAATAGTTAATAAACCCAAGGCTGACAACAACCTGCATTTTCCGGCTACTGCATCCTACCACTCCTGCTCAAACGCCCTGAAATTAAGAACAACGTTCGTACATTCATTTTGATTTTAGACCGGTGCTGTGTAAGTCAACACTATGGCTCTCCTGCAGCCACACTCGCTGGATTGTCTGTCTTTTGCGGTAATGTCCTAAGAGTGCTTCCTGCGTCTGGCAGTGCTGTTTGTTTCTTCCTCCGTCTGTCCTCCAAACCACATTCATTCAAACAGAACAAGTCTGCAAACCTCCTTTCTGTAATGCAATTTCTGCATGTGGCTGTGTGTGCTGGGAGAAAAGACTCCTCTGATTAATTTATTATTATTATTTTTTTCGTTCAATTTTTCCTTATTAAAGCAACAGGAAGGTTTAAGGTCGAGAAGAATGCCATCAGGAGCGTTAGTCGCACTAATTAAACACAGCAATTAAATATGTGGTCTGTTAAAGCTGTTCCACCCTTATTCACAATAAAAATACCAGGACCAGTGAGTATTTTATTGGTTGCGATGGGGCTATTGCTCTCCATACTGGCCCGAAAAACCCATTGAACCGCACGTGAATTAGTCCAGCAGATGGGCAAGGATTCTTCCGAAAATGATTCAGTGGGCTTGTTCATGTTAAATTAGGTTTCACCTTGAAGGCTGAAGAAAGTGGCCGGCTCCAGTCGGAAGAGCTGAGAATAGAGCCACACCCAGCACCGATGTCATTTCCTGCTTTTCAAGCCACTCAAACAAGTTCAGGCTGAAGTCTTGAAATTGAATTTACAGCTTTTAAATTGCTTTTAAAGTCAGTGCACGTGGCGCTGTTGACATAGACAGTTTAGATCATGCGTTCGAACCTCAGACCAGTAGGTTGCCTGGAGGTGCTCTTGAGCAAGGTACCGTTCCCGTCACTGCTTCCTGGGAGCTGGATATGACTGCTGACTGCTACATGGTGTGTGGATTAATGCAGAGGTCGCATTTCGTACAGCTGACTGCTGTGCTGTTTCAGTGGTGTGTAGTCACTTTCACTTCACTTTCATTTCTTTGGACAAATCAACGAGCAGCAAATGAACAAAATCAAGGCGTAATGGAACAGTTAATACAATTCTGCAAGTTTTATGAATTAATTTAAATGGAACTAATTCGTTGTGATTAAGTAAATGTTGCTGATCTTCGAAGGCCGTATGAAAATGTACTAACTCGTTCAAAGCAAATAAGCCAAATAGGATTTATTGCGGTCAGCTGCATTAATAGTGTGACAGCCCCCCTGATGGTGCTTTCTTTTTGCTTATGTGATGTTATTGAACGCCCTGTTCTTGGGTCAGTTATTGACAGACTGAACTCTTAAATCTTTGCAGCTCTTGACTCTTCTGGCTTTGTGCGTGTGTGTATGCTTCTGCATGTGTGTGTGAAATTCCCCCTGCTGGCAGTGAGCTGCAGCTGCAGCTTTCCTGTACCTGCGCAGCAGGAGATGCTGCAGAATGATCAGAGCTTTCGGGCTTACACCCGCATGCACAAACTCAGCATTTATCTGAAAGGATGGAAACGACGGGGAGGATGAGAGCGCACACATACCTAACAGGTACGCACATAGAAACACGCCTCGGCTGAATGCGTCTATAGCGAGGGCACAGATAGTACTGCTAAGTGCCTGCAGGAGTTGGGATGTATACTGTCTACTCTGTGTGTGTGTGCGTGTGCGCGCTCATGTGTTTTATGCTTTGAATATGAATGGTTTAGTGGCACGTCTGAGGTTCTGCGCTGCTGTGGCGCATCTGTCAGGCAGGCATTTGTTCATTATTAGAGTGTGTGTTTGTGTGTGTGGGGGGGGGGGGGTGTACTAGAGAGTCCCATGTCAGCATTATACTGAAAAGTGTAACAAAAGAAAGAAAGAAATGATGTTAAATTGCTTCAGAAAAGTCAATTATTTGGAATCTTATTTATAAAATGGTTTTATATGGGCTTTTTAAATAAATAATGACATGCCTAGAAGTTATTAATAGGAGGTTAGTCATAGGAACCAGAAACAGTCTCCAGGTTTTTGCTGTTAGTGGTTCAATTTTCGAATTTAACGTCAGTGCAGTGTCACTCTGCTGATAAGCGGAATGTGCTGATGGTGTATACCGTTGCATTATTTGCAAGAGATGTAACAATGCATTGAAACTTTGTATTAGTGCAATGCAAAAATGTGCACGACGATGCGGAAATATAGTGAAGAGGACCATCATTATAGCAATTATGCACTGAATTGAACTGCTTTGTTGGAACAAAGCTTACATCTCATTTTTATTCTAGCCAGAAGTTATCCCAGTTCTGACAGGCTGGGGGCAGTGGTGGCTTAGTGTTTAGGCCACAGTCAGAAGGTTGTGGGTTTAAGTCGAGGACCAGTAGATTACCTTAAGGTAGCCTTGAGCAAGGTACTGTTCCAGTCACTTCTCCCCGGGCGCTGGATGTATGGCTGCTCGCTGTTTGTATGGGTGAAATGCAGAGGAAGCATTTCGTTTTTGGAATGTTATGCCGTGGTGTACTCACAAAGACCAATAGTCACTTTAAAAAGCTACCAAGTCCAGCAAGTTCTGAGGTGTTGTGGACCACCTAATCCTGCCTCTAGCCCTGCACCTAATGCCTCGTTTTTCTCCTCCATTTTCCTGTAAATTGCTAAATGGTGCTTAAATGAACCTGTTTCTGACTGTATTTAAGTGAAGTGAAAGTGACTATTTGTCATTTTGAGCAGCACAGCACAGTGAAACACAACCAGCTGTTCTGTATTTAACCCACACACACCGTGCATCCAGGGAGCAGTGAGGGGGACGGTACCTAGCTCACGGGTACCTCAGTGCAACCTACTGATCTGGGATTGGAACACACGACCTTCGATCCTAGGGCCCAGTCCCTGAACACTAGACCACCGCAAAATATTTTAAATTTCATTCATTATTAGGATATGATTCCATTTAAAAATGCACTGATTTCATGGAAAGAGCCTGTATATGGAGCAATGTAATGAATTCAAAATGAATTAAAAAAGGTGTAAAAGTGGTTTCAGCAAGACTGGCGAGAGTGGACAAAAACTGGCAAACGAGGAAGTTTAACCTTAACTTTTTGTACAGAAGCAAGAAATTGGGTCTGGTTTAAAGTCAGTCCTCTACTGTTGTCATGATTTTCTTTATTTTGGGCTCATCTGATTGTGCTCATACACAAGTAAAAGTCAAGTAAAGTCAACTTTATTTATAAAGCGCTTTTTACAACTGTTGTTGTCACAAAGCAGCTTTACAGAATCCGTGTCCGAGCCCCAGCTGGGTAAGCCAAGGGCGACAGAGGCAAGGAAAAACTCCCCAAACATGAGGAAGAAACCTTGAGAGAAACCAAGACCCAAAAGGGGAACCCATCCCCCACTGGTTGACATTGGAAATAAAAAGGAAAGAAAGAGAGAAAACCCTGTATCGTGATAATTTCCAGTAAACATGAGTTACAGTAAAGGTAAAAGCGTCCTTTGGTGACTGTAACTGGAGGTTCATGATCTAATGATGGAAGCTCTGTTTGAGTGGGGGAAGCTCTAATCTTTGTGGCAGCAGCTCCTGCAGAAGATCCAGTCTGATGGAGCTGATCTGAAGTTCAGGTCGGGAGAGAACTAACATGATAGTAGCTTCGCCAACTCGGTGTAGCAGCTGGCACAGAACTCAGGAGACCCTCACGGATATCAATGGACTTGCTCTCAGGAAACACCCAAACAATCCACCACACAGGTGGTGGACAGCCGCCCATCTCGAACAAAGAGAATTAGATCTGTGAAACACACACATTGGCATCATTGATTAAACAGACATCATAACACCCACGCTGTGTGATTTATAATGAGCATATACTTCTTCATAAATAATATTTTCTCCCTGGGCAGTGGAGGATCGTTGGTATTTTCCTGAAGTCCCATCAAAACTCTTTCACTGGCATTTAATTTGTAGATGTGAAGATGTGGCGTCGTAAAGCTTCTTAAGGTGTTTAGATGTCAGATGAAAAGAGAGCAAAGGAGGGGTATTTATATATTTGTAATGTTTTTCCAAAAATGAAAAAGAATCAATAATTGATCATGATCAAACTATTTAATAACTGTTGATAATGACATCAAATGATTGAATGTACAGTAGAATGTACTGCAGAGACATTTGAGGACAATTCATCTGCTTTGTTCCGTTTTCATCAACAGGTGATGGATTATTTTCTCATTATCATGAGAGCTGTCTCGGTCTCTCTCTCTCTCTCTCTCTCTCTGTCTCTCTCTCTCTGTCTCACTCTCTCTCTCTCTCTCTCTGTCTCACTCTCTCTCTCTCTCTCTGTCTCTCTCTCTGTCTCTCACTCTCTCTCTCTCTCTGTCTCTCTCTCTCTCACTCACTCTCTCTCTCTCTCTCTCTCTCTCTCTGTCTCTCTCTCTCTGTCTCACTCTCTCTCTCTCTCTCTCTCTCTCTCTCTCTCTCTTCTGATTCGCTGCTCAGTTCAGACTCTGTCTTTTTAACTGACTCACACCTTAGTTCAGGTCTGGCCTTTGCTAACTCGCAAATCCACTCAGACTCACCCATAACTGACTCATAGCTCAACTCGGACTCAACCTTATCTGACTCGTAGCTCAATTCACATCACCCCTCACCCATAACTCACCTTTAACTGGCTCTTGACTTTAAACCTTTTGAGGTTTTTACAAAGTAACTTGTCTGATAGTTTTGCATTCTGCACCTGATTGCCAGCATTAGTGGGTGTCCTTGAGTAGATGAAGCACTCCAGGATTTACCTGGACTCACATTCACACCTCAGCGACTCAAGCTTAGACACAACTCATACTCAATTTTGGCCATCTGTGATGGACAGTATTTGGTGCATAGATGGTGCAGTGCTTTACTTTGCACCCATGAAGGGTTAGAACTATGTCAGAGAATGTCAAAACTCTATCCAAAAAAAAAAGCCAGACCTGATGTTTGCAGAACATTATTGCGGGCGTATAGTGTACTGAAAAATAAGTGTAGAAAAAGTGTGTAGAAGGCTCCTTAGTTCCGGCATGTTCCTGTGCTGAATGGTGTTGTTGGCATGTGGCTGTTTGTTGAGTCTGCGGTTTGGAAAGGCTTTTAATGTGCTCCTGCTAGAGTGTTGTGTTTGAGAGGGAGGATGACTAATGAGCTCTTCATCACCCTCCGCTCTTTAGCAGCTCCTCATCACGAGCTGAAGCCACAACAGAAGAAGCGTTTGAAAGGCGGTGGGCGTCTCTGAGGGAACGCAGCGCGAGCGAAACGGCTGTAATTGAATGTGACTTGTGAAGGGAGGAGAAAAATCTCAACTCATCTTAAATGGACTCTTTACAGCATTATGAGAATTTGTGTTTGCCGGCGAAATCACCGTTATAGGCTGCTTTTAAAGAGCAAGTGTAATGTTAGCTGACATTTAGGATATCTGTGATAACATTTCCATCCATCTGAGCCGCTTATCTTAAACAGCAGGTGGGCTGGGGCCTAGGCCAGCGCTTGTAGGGTGAGGCAGAGAAACACATAAGACATCCCATCATTGTCCAGGTTTAAATGTATTCTTCACTGAAAAGGCAACATTTGAGGGCTGCAATTAAAACCATTGCTCATTTGGTTATGTAACTTTTTAATAACTCGCATAGTATTACAACAGTGATGACAGGGAGCCGCTAATGGTTAAATCACTCCACAACATGCATGGCACTTCCATGACACGGCACGTTTAGAGGCTGTAGCAGACGGAAGCAGAAAGAGACGATGAGGAGAAATGAAGCTGGGCGTACTTTTCGGGCTGCTGGGTGTATTTGAGGACACTTGTTCTGTTCTCCTTCCGTCTAGCGGGGCGCTTTGGTTTTTTTTCTCTCTTTTTTTTTTCCCCCGCCCGCGGTGTTCCTCAGGGGTCCGTCCTCGGCCCTCTAGAAAAACTCATGTCGGTAATCCCAAAGCCCCCGTCACATATTTGTGATGGTGGGATTAATTCTTGCTGCAAAGTAAAGAGAGTTTTTCCGTTTCTGAGCAGCATGAGACAGCAAAATCCCCTCAGCAATGTAGCGGCTTCACGGCTTGTGGGCAAAATTCGTCTGGAACTTCAAACCGGCTGGCAAAGTTTCCCTTAACCCTTGTAAGGCTCACACTTAAAAAGAAAAAAAATATATTGCATACATGTAATGAATGAAAAAAGAAAGGATAGAAATGAATTTAGAAGGTATCGATCATTTCTTAGGTTATCAGATCCAACAGCCCTCTGTGCTTCTTTTCTGACTGCTGAGTTGCTGTTCATTTGTTCTAACAGCAACATCTACGGCTGAAACGATGCAACGAATGGCATCTGATCCGGCTGACAGCCCGGGTGTCCCATTCTGCAATATGACGAGCAAATCAGCTCAAAGAAGTTTTAACGTGGATCGAAATTAAACACCCACATCTGATAGAATGGTTAATGAAAGCCAGGCTGTTGGACATGCTCTGTTTTCTGTTTTCCATCTTCCGCTGCGGTTTCTATTTGTTGAGGGATCCGTGCTAATCTTTTACAAACAGCGAGTGTGTTTTGATTGATAGTTTTGATTAAACTGAACTCAGCCGTGCCTGAGGTTGCACGAGTTTCTGACGGCGGGTGTGTGTGGGAGATGGACGAGGTTTGCTGTTTGGTTAGTGTTCAATGTTCATTCATCTGCTTTGCTCTTGAAGCCCTGTGAGATTTAGTAAGCTTCTCTCTCTCTCTCTCTCTCTCTCTCTCTCTCTCTCTCTCTCTCTCTCTCAGACACACACACACACACACACACACACACCCTGTTCAAGCTGGGTTAGATTAATTTGTGTTGTTTATATAATTTAAGGACTCACTGATGAATTTATTTTAATCCAGTCTGATTCTACAGGGGGTGTGATCTTTTAATTATTTTGACAGTAAAAGATGTGGAGTGATTTTAATCCAGTATGATTCTGCAGGATGTACAGCTTTTGCAGTTGTTTTGACAGTAAAACATTTGGAGTGATTTGAATCCAGTATGAATCTATAGTGGGTTTACTTTTGCGTTTAGCTTTGATTGTAGTAATTGAGAAGTGAATTTTATCCAGTACGAATGTATGGTGGGTTTAGTTTAGCAATTAGTGTGGACTGTAATGAAGAAGGAGTGATTTTAATCCAGTATGATTCTTCATTATGATATTCTTAACAGTAGTTATCCTACTCCATCTCGTGAGAATGGAAAAACAGAACTTGCCAAAACACATGACTGTGCGACATAAAGCTGATGTAAATAAAGAATTTGCACCTCATTACAAAACAATCTGCCAGTTAAATATATATGTACATATTTAATTACACGATTTCCTTGTATCTTTGCGGAGTCTGTCCATTGTGTCTGTCTTGTGTCGACGTTTTACTCAGTATCCTTTTTTTTTCTTTTTTTAGATCTACACTGACTGGGCCAATCATTACCTAACCAAAGCAGGGTTCCCCCGTCTCATAAAGGACCTAACCCAGGACATCCCCGATGGAGTTCTGCTGGCACAGATTATCCAGGTCATAGGTAAGAGATTCTGTCGGTCCATCACCACCACCACCACCACTCAGCTATGTTAAAAATCACTGCAAAAGGCACTCTCACGCCAAGAAAAAAAACACTCTGACACACACTCTTTCGACTTCAAGGTCAAGATCATATTTCTTTTTGTTTTCTTATTGTGTTTCCTTGTGTTCTGCAGTGGCTCAACCACATAATGGTCATGCTTTCACTCTTTTTCCCAGCGCCTCCTTGTGGCTTAGAGGCTTTCATCAAAAACATTGAAATGAATGAAACCGGAATGCTTTAGAAATTCTATACAGTGGTACACTTTGCCTAGACTGAAAGATTTCACTCAGACACACACACACACACACACACACACACACACACTTTTTTGTTACTGAAGAAAAGCATGTAGAAGCTGATCATTACCCTGAACACTTCCTGTCCTAGCTCTAAAGGAATACATTGGCAAAAAATCTTATTTTCAGTTTTTTCATTACTCCACTGGAGCTCCCTGGCTAATTAAGCTGAGAAGCAGTAGAGACTTATACCCCACAAATTACTGCACCAAATGGACAAACGTATGGACAAAGCCTCAAGGTGGCCAACGCTCCTGTTTTAAACTATGCAGCATCATTTTGTACATTTTATAGATGTCAAACAATCCTAAAGCAAAAAAAAAGATACGTCAGTTTACAGTTTAAGTGATGTAGATGTTCACTACAGAAGGGTTTTTGGATGCATTTCAGTACGCTTCAGCCTCTGCCTTCAACAAGTACATAAACTGTTGCACCGTAAACCGCTTCCTAAAATCACCACATCTTTCAGAATCTCACCGTGACACTTAAACTGGATCTGGTTTTCTGCTCAACAAATGATGTGCTAGTAGGGAGCAGGCGTCCTCCCTGCACATCTGTATCCTTTCAAAGTGAAGATTAAACCTAGTAGTTTATCCAGATGAAAGTCGTATCTTTTTCCCGTTTAGACAAGTTAACCCTGAGTTTATTTCAGAGTATTAGGAGTCATTATTCCATTTATGATCACCTGTAATCCAAAACAAGTTTCTTCATTTCCATCCAGTGGCTGCATGACAACCAGTTTTTCATGTCAATCAAAAATCCTACCAGGGATGATGAGATTCGTTTGATGTGGCCATGGATTACAATGTAATTGTGTTTATGTTTTCTAGTATTTCACACAGATAAAGTAGTTGGTTCTGGATTTAAGAGGAGAGCTGAACTCCAGACTCTCCTCCTTCCTGTCCAGTGCATTTTTTCAACACTGATTTTCAAACATTGCCCACAGCAACGACTGGATCTGTTTATCATCTAGTTATGTTTAAGGTTTTAGTATTTCATTCAGTGTCAGATCAACAGGTCCGTTTCTACTCTGCACAGTTTGAGATGTGATGATTTAGACCTGCACCACTAATAATCAAGAATTTTTTTTACTTTTGTTTTTTTGCCAGACTCATGTGCATCCCATGTGTCTTCTTAAGCAAGTCCAGAGTGGCTTTCTGTCTTTCTTTCTTCCCTCCATTCCATCGTTCTTTACTCCCCTCCTCCGGGCTGGGCTGAAACTTTAGCTGTACCCTCCGGCACACTGGCTCCAGATAGTGTGTCAGAAACGCGTCGCCAACAGCTGATGAATTAACAGCCGTGCATTTTTTTTTTTCTTCCACACAGAAGTATTACACACATACACACACATCCACTCTGGTTTCAACTTTGGCTCCCTTACGACGGGATCTTGGAGGGGCCATGCGGTCCATGTGTGTGTGTTGGTGTGTGTTTGAGTATGTGATCTACAGCTTTTCATTCAGCTTTACTTCTCGTTTGCAGCTAATGAGAAAGTGGAGGATATCACCGAGTGCCCCAGGACACACACTCAAATGGTAAGAGAAAATGTTACTCCTTTTCTTTCTTTTCCATTTAACGGGGGTGCATTTTGCAGTGCTTTATTTCTGCTGGTATAGAACATCCATCAAATATTTGGGCACCTTGCTTCCGTTTCACATGTTCCGATGAAGTGGATTTTTGTTGATACTTTGGAATGATTTATGCAGAACAACTTGCCTATGAAGGTGCATTTAGTGTTAAAGCTGAGCTGAAGCAGCTTTAGCGTGTATCAGATTTCTTTTAGAATCTGCAGTTAGAAGCTGAAACTGAAAGTCTTCTGAGGTAAAGGTCCCTTAAACACCTGAAACGTTTGTGCTGATGAATGGTGGCATCATAACATGGAGAAAAAGTGGGCACGGATCGTCTCACGCATATTTACACCAGGCCTCTCAATAAGCCTTACACATTACACATTTATATGGTGATTTATTGAAAAGTGTGTATGCGGGCGCGTGTGTGTGCACGCGTGTGCATGTGCTTGTGTGTGTGTGTGTGTGTGTGTGTGTGTGTGTGTGTGTTCTGGTCAGTTATTTGTTCCTGTTTGGATACTAAAATACAGAAAATAGTCCTCATTGTATATTTATAAGTTAAATTTCCTTTAAAAACAGTACTCTCTCTCTTTCTCTCTCTCTCTCTCTCTCTCTCTCTCTGTGTTGTCAGGGTAAACTTTTTGTTTCACTTACAGGCCATTGATCCTGCACCTGCTGGGCTGAACAGAGATTGTGTGTGTGTGTCTGTCTGTCTCTCTGTGTGTGTCTGTCTGTGTGTGGCTTTACAGGGAGGAAGTGGGGCTACATGGTGTTTTTTGAGGGAAGCTGTGGTTGCTGAGCCATTTGACTCACACACACACATACACACACACTTGGTATTTAGTAGTGCTGCAGCTTGCAGTTCTGAGTGTAATGTGGATTTGTTAGGGTCCTGAGTGAAACCTCACTTCTGATCAGCAGCAGGTCAGTAGAACTGAATCGTGTGAATCGGTGTAAATGAATCAACTAGGTCGGTAGGACTGAATTGTGTGAATCAGTGTAAATGAATCAACTAGGTCAGTAGAACTGAATCGTTTGAATCAGTGTAAATGAATCAACTGGGTCAGTAAGACTGAATTGTTTGGGTCAGTAATACAGTAATGGCTGGGTCAGAAAGATTCATTCAGAAATCTCATTGGATCTGAAAGACGTGTGTGTGTTCAGTACTGAATACAATCGCAGCTTGTGGTGGTAATCAGCCTTGGTGTTTTGTACATTAAGATGTCAGTGAGATATCTGTGGCCTGCAGCTGCTGCAGTGTGTTTAGTGTTTTGTGTGTGTGTGTGTGTGTGTGTGTGTGTGTGTTTATGTTTGTATCATTCCTCACACCTCTCCCACTCTTATCAGACATTGTTTGGACAAATTCGCCCTGACAGGCACCGTCACTTTTGAACAAAGCCCATAAAGCCTCGAGGAAATAAAAATGACTCCAACTGAGCCCATAAAAATCCCCCATTGATGTTAGACTAAAGGCCGTATAATTCTAATGTGTCTAATTAAAAACGACATTAACGAACCACAAACACACTTCAAAAGGAAAGTGCAAAGATTAATCTGCATTCAGTCTGAATTAGAGATAGATAACAAAAAGAACAGACCTGAGAGAGAGAGAGAGAGCGAGAGAGAGAGAGAGAGAGAGAGAGAGAGAGAGGGAGGAGAATGTGTCCATGTCCATAAAACAGCAGTGTCATCTGGGTTCCAGCTGTTAGCACTGTAGCTCCTGATGGATCTCACTCTCTTTGCTGCAGGATTATGTTCCAGTTGTGCTGCAGGAGTGTGTTTGTGTGATTCCTGCATAAATCCTGCAGTTGTCTTCCTGACACTGGTGACATGTGCCATCACACACACACCCAAACACACACACACACATACATACACACACACACTCAAAATGATGTTAAAGTGCTGTGTAGGGTCAGTAAGCTTTGATCTGTCACTGTTGTTGAGTGAAATTTCAATGGGTTTGAGTGTGTGTGTGTGTGTGTGTGTGTGTGTGTGTGTGTGTGTGTGTGTGTGTGTGTGTGTGTGTGTGTGTGTGTGTGTGTGTGAAGGTCAATCTTTCAGCATTGTGTTGCTGGTTCATGGTCAGTGGTCAGTGGCTAGAAGACTTAATCACCCTTATTTCCTCTTTCTTTCTTTCTTTCTTTCTTTCTTTCTTTCTTTCTTTCTTTCTCTCTCTCTCTCTGTCTTACTCTCTCTCTCAGCTCTCTGCCCCCCACCCCCCTCTTTTTCAGTGTCTCCATTCAATAGTTGTTATAATGCACACATATTGTGCATGTTGACAGCAGTATTCTCATGCTGATGCCTTTCACTTGATCTTTAGTGACCTTTCTTCTAAGGGCAGACAGACAAGCTGGTATCTGTGACTGTGTGTGTGTGTGTGTGTGTGTGTGTGTGTTCTGCTAACTACAGTTTGTTCTCACATGACCGAGAGATCACTGGTGAGTGACCTCAGTTGCCCCTGCTGGCGTGTCTGTTTAAGAAGGATTTATCTGCCAGTCTGCTCTGTTTTAGTTTCTCCTCTGTGTCTCATGGTTTAAGGCAGGTGTGTGACGAAAGTAAATGGTGGGATAAAAGCTTCCATTACTTGTTAGCTCTGTGAGCTTTGTGGCTGAAATATTCAAGTAACTCAACGCACTGTATTTTTTTTGTCTCGCGTTTAAAAATGTTTTTGCATAAACATTGTAGGAAACAGAAACATCTGCAAACAGATCTGCCTTCCTCAGAAATCGAATTCAACGTCCGTTCCTTTTTTTCCATTAATCTTTAATCGTGTCCTCACCGGGATCTTTATCACAGGTTACATTATTAAATCATCACTTTATTCAATATACTGGACTGGATAAAATTGCCTGTCAGGGAAAGACTCCGGTTATATACTTTCGATTGATTGGTGCATTTTTTTAGACCCATGATGATGGAATATATAAATATAAAGTCATACAAAGAAATGTTGCCCCTGCATTTATTGGGGCAGGGGTGGCCTGGTGGTTAAGGTCTAGGCCCTATGATCAGAAGGTTGTTGGTTTGATTCCTGGACCAGTAGCCTTGAGCAAGGTACTGTCCCCGTCACTGCTCCCTAGCCACTGGATACGGGTGCCTTTTGCTGCACTATGTGTGTAGGTTAAACACAGAGAAACATTTCATTGTTGTTCACCGAGTACTGTTTATTCACAAGAATTCAGAAGAACTGTACAGTTTACATCTGTCATTATGGTCACGGCACAGCACACAGTGAAGCACACTGAAATACATCCTCTGTATTTAACCCACACACATCGTCCAGCTGGGGGCAGCCATTCAGTGCCCAGGGAGCAGTGACAGGTTTGGTACCTTGCTCAAGGGTACCTCAGGGCTTGATCCCATGATCTTACCATCCTGGGGATTAGTCCCTAAACACTAGACTACCGCTGCCCCATGCATATTGAGATGCCCAATAGTTTTGGATTAGCAGCTGGAAAAGATGACGGTGGCATTTAAGATGACTCAGATGAAGCATCTACTGTCCTTCAGCTTCAAAGCTTTGGTAGTGAGTGACTCCCAAGCCATGGGAGTCACTCAGATTTTAAAAGAAAGTTATATTAAATAGCAATACAATATCTCCTCTTCTGCTTGCAAACACAAATGCTTTTGGATCTGAGCCTCCCATTTGATTGGTTGCGCTGAGTGTGAAATAATTCAGGCAAAACGCTTTACAGTGAATTACGGAAGAGCTCTGGCAGACCTGAATGCACCAAGAAAAGTACTTAATCACATCAAAAGAGAAAGGATACAGTAAAAAGAAATGACTACAGCAAAAAATCATCCGGAATATCCACAGCTGAGTGCGTAAAGACGATCAAATCTCACAGATGTGAAACATTTAAGACCTTGACTGACTGGCCCAGCGCTTACTCTGATGAATACTGATAATGAATGATGTACACTTGCTCAGAGTTTCATCATGTGCTGCGGTTTTTCAACATTCTAGTGGGAGCTCCTTTCAAAGTTTAGAGAAACCCACTTTTTCTGGTAGATCAAGAAAAGCAGATGGCAATCCTGGAGGAAAATAATGATGATCCTTAGAGTTTTATGATCCAACCTTATCAGACCAGCCTAGAACAAAAATCCTTGTTATCTTTAGAGCATCACTGCTCCTCACTACAGTTCCCCTCATTCCACATGGTTGCGTTTTCATGGACTTATACATGTTAGTGATAAATACACATTCTCAAGAAACACTCATATATACACATACATACTAAAATAGAATGTATTAGTCCAAAAACTGTCACGATGTGGTGTTGAGGGCTGGACGCCAACGCAGAGCCGAGAGCTTCGTGCTTTAATGACTGATAACGTGCACAGAACTCAAAGCTAAACATAACAAATGTAACAAGTGTAAAACATAACAAATAATCTCACAGTGCGCACACAGAATGACCAGCGCCCTGCTCTGATTCACTGGGGCTTATATCGCCAGCCCCCGATGATGCACACCTGGCACCCAATGCCCAGGTGTGCACAATCAGAGCAGGGCGCCCTCTACTGGCGCAGGACCTTTACAAAAACAGCATCAGGACAGTAATATATTCTATTTTTGTGTATATATATGAGTGTTTCCTGTGGTTGTGTATTTATTATAGCTCCTGTTCTGGTGTATAGAAGTGCGTACTGGGGATGTTAATTGACTAAAACCTGCTATTTCATTTGTCTATGGCTGGATATCTTTTAGTTCAGTGTAAAGGGGTGTTTATTAAGTGTGGATTAATATCTGCCATTCTGGAGTATAGGAGTATTTACTGAATAGGAGCGTTTGGATTAATAGTCTACTATATATTGGTGTTAAATTTTCACACAAACAAATATCTCTTATTTTAGTCGAATGAAGCATTTGTAATTCTGATATTATGGTTTAATACCTCTCTTTTCAGTGTATATGAGTGCTTATTGTCCACATTTAGTTAACTATTGTCTCCCATTCCAGTGTAAAGACGTGGCATTGTCTAGATATTATGGAGCTTGTGGAGCTCTTGTGTATATGGTGTTATTATCAAAAATTACTACATGATCACACATAACAACAAATTGAGGATGCAGGACTGACTGTATTTTTGCATCTGATTAAACGTGTCAACTAATTAGAAAGGTCTGCTTAAGCTGGAATGAAGAAATACAAATAAAACAATGATAATATATCCTCAGGCAGGAAATTCTTGGCACAGGAAAATTATACAGTGCTGAAAGACTGTGAGTTCCTCTGAATTCTCTATATTTGGGAGTTAACATGACCACAAACATCATCAGATTTTGTAACAAGTTCTAAAAGAGCCAAGCTTAAAGGAATATATAATGATATGTGTAATATATAAAATCAGCTTTTATATTATAAAACATATTAATGAACATTAATAATAGTAATGTTAGTCCTCAGGGCAGTGGTGGCCTAGTGGTTAGGGCGTCTGCCACATTATCGGAGGATCGTGGGTTCGAACCCCTTCCCGATAGGTTGCCCTGAGGTACCCTTGAGCAAGGTGCCGTCCCCGTCCCGCTCCTCCCTGCGATGGGCTGACGACCTGTCCAGGGTGCGTCCCCCGTCCTCGCCCTGTGTGCGCTGGGTTGGACGCCAGCACCCCCCCGCGGCCCAGTTTGGGACAAGCGGCAGATAATGGATGGATGGATGGATGTTAGTCCTAATAATGTGCAACACTTCAAAGGACAAAAGTTACAGGAAACATTTCAAAAACAGGTCAGAAGTGTGTGTTTGTTTACCTTAAGGACTTAAGATCTGAAAAATCTGAAGAATCTGAAGAACCTGCAGGAAGGGAAATCTGATGACGTTCTAGCTCATATTTATGCAATTGTACAGAACATTCCAAAGGGTCCACAAACTCACAGGTTCTGCTGTATCAGTCGTTGATGTTCTTTCTTAGCCTACAGTGTTCCAAAGCTTTGAGCCTCCTTGTTGTTGTTGCTGTACAGAACAGAGAGCCTCAAGGCTGTAACCTTAAGCCATTTGGTGGCTAATTAGACCAAAGCAGCCACAGGAATTTACTAGCCTTCATTGTGGTCCCGCTTCATCATAGCCTGACTATGAGCATCTGTCTCGACACCAACGCACTGCGAGCTGAGCTGCTCCTTACGAGGAACTGCAAATCTGGAGAAAAAAGTAGATGGACGAGAACTGAAGACAGAAAAAAAAAGTTGCATCTGAGAGCCAAACCGCACTTAAAATAGGGAGAAAAGTAATAAAACTTATAGAACTTATAGAATTAGCAAAGCCCCTATGAATAAAAAAGTGTTTTTTCCTTTGTATGTCGCTGCACTGAGCGTCGGAAGGATACATGCCAGCAATACGAAACACACCTGCCCACTTTCCAAAGCGCATCTGCTCCTACAGTTTTTACTTCAGCGCAATGAAATCAAACGCTGCAGGAGGTTTTTATCTTTGCTCAGAGCTGCTGCTTGATTCTGCTTAGCTGTTCTGAAAGCTGTAAGATTCAAAATCAACCCACTATGATAAGAGGGCTGTTTGCTGGTAAAGCCTGGAGGGGCAATATAAGCAGCAGGTCCGAGCTTTGACACCGACAGGTTTCAACATTTGGTACACTTACTTACTCGTTTTCTTAGCTACTTATGGTTATGGGCAGCGCTGGGGTCTAGAGAGCAGATTTGGCATTCCAGTCCACCTGATCTACAAGTCTTTGAACGGTGGAAGTAAACTGGAGCTCTTGGAGGAAACACACACAGACACGAGGAGAACATGTCCACTCCACACAGAAAGGACCATTTCACCTGGGCATCGAATCCAGGACCTTCTCACTGTGAGACAACAGCGCTCACCACTGCACCTCCACATTGACATTTGTTGACATTTTTTGTTGAATTCGAAAGTGAAAATCATTGTGAAACACAACGTAGCACACAGAGAGGCACAATGAAATTAGACCTCTCCATTCTACCTACTTGTCTGGGATTTGAACCCATAATCTTCTGATCCTGGGACCAACTCCCTAACCACTAACCCATGCATTTAACCCATAATGCATTTAAGCCATACACATTTGTTATCACAAATTCATCTTTTTCAACATGTTGGGGGACACTCATACTGTACCTCTGAGGAGAAAACAACATGGAGAAAGCAATATGCTGTGGCCTTGGCACATCTGGACCAAATGCAAGCAAACACAACTGCAAACATTTACTCCGACGCAGAATCTCTCCCCGGTCCCTATATACCAAGGCCATTTATGATGGTTATCACTCACGGCTGTAAACTTTAACAGTTGACGTCGACATTTAGACTGGCAACCATTTTCCATTCTGTTTGATTCCGAGTTGCTTGTAAATTTCGTGGTATGATTTATTTACTTTTTTTTTTTTCTCGAAAGAAAATGCGTCTCAGCATAACATTCTCCTCCCTGAGTTCATCTAATGACATATCTGGAGCTGGAAAACGTCAGTTTCGCTTGGAAAAAATGGTTGATGTGACTTCCCGAAAGAGCTGTTAAATTCCCATGCAATTAGAAAAAACAGGCCAAACCTGCACAACGCCACCGCTTGTGGTTCGACCCAGCAAGAGTTTTGTGAGCAAAGCTTAGAGTGTTCAGAGTGATCAGACTTCATGACCTCCATTGCCAGAAACCAAGCGAGAGAGTGAAAAAAGAGAAATTATGCAGCATTTAATGTTTTGCAGGAAACACATGCTTAATACTGAACATACGGAAGTAGGATAATATAAGATATATGGAGGATAAAGTATATGCATTGCGGATGTGTGTGTGTGTGTGTGTGTATTTATGCATCTTGGTATGTGTATGTTAATCGATCAATTTTAGTAGTAAAAGCATTGACAGCTGAATTGAAAAACAGGGATTATTTCTTTACAATGGCATCTGTTTGGTGATGGTGTATGCCAGGAAGTTAAGAGTCAGTTACATTAGTGGCATTTAGCAGACACTCTTCTCCAGAGAGACTTCCATGTCTTAAATACAGGGACAGTCCTCCTGGAGCAACTCTAGGTTAAGGGTTTTGCTGAGGGACCCAGTGGTGGTAGTGCCTGGGACCTCTTGAGCCATAGGTCCATAGGCAAGTATCCTACCATTAGACCACCACCACCCCATATGATCATAAAGTTCATAACGTTGGGTTAGAAGCAGAAAAAATGGGCAAGTTAAAGGGCTTGACTGAGTTTGAGAAGGGCCAAATTGTAGTCAAATCTCTAGTCTTGCGGAGTGCGCCTTGTTTGTGATGATTAACTCCTACTAAAAGTGATTCAAGGAAGGATGACTGCTGAACCGGTGATAACGTCATGGGTACCCAAGGCTCACTAATGATTGCTGGGAATGAACACACACTGCAGCTTGCTGCATATGAGGTTGCATAATGTGAAACTGATCAGACCATTTTTCCAACACCATAGGCACATATAAAGGGAACATGACTGTCAGAACTGAGCGTTGGAGAAAGGTAGCCTAAGCTGAAGATTCATTTTTTTTTAAATCATGTGGAAAGCGGGGATGTATGCATCAACACCAGAATGCACCAGGCTCTGGGCAATGTTCTGCTTGGAAACTTGGTCCTGGCCTTCATTTAGTAGCGCCATCCTAAACATTACTGCAGAACAAGTGTTCCCCTTCATAGCAATGATTTTCCCTGATTGATCAATCAGCTGTGGGATGTGCTGGAGAAACTAGTCTGATTCATAGAGAACCCACCTTGCCAGATACCACAGCATGTCATCAGAGGTCTTGTGTCTGCCTTGACAGGTTAAGGCTGTTTTGGTGCCATGAAAAGATTTGCACATTATTAGGCTGGAGGTTTCAGTTATGTGGCTGACTGATATATACGTACATGCAGACATTGTACTACACTCACATGCAGAGATTAAAATAAACAGAAATGCAAATATGCAATGAGGGCCGCGTCTCTTTGAAACACTCTTTGAAACGCATTGAGTTTTGTCAGGTTCCTCTGTAAAAAGTGTCGTGTGTGTTTGTCTTTTATGTTGTGTGTGTGTGTGTGTGTGTGTGTGCTTCTTCTTAATGAGAACACAGCCCAAGTTATAGCACATGTGTAAGTGCAATGAGTTTATGAGGGCAGATAATCAAGCAGACTGGTTACATGTGTGTGTGTGTGTGTGTGTGTGTGTGTGAGAGAGAGCGAGAGAGAAAGAGAGAGAGAGGAAAGACACATGAAAAGCATCCTGCTATAAAGTATACTGAAGCAGATGTATGGCCCTTGCATGGAAAATACTCCAGTTTATATCGGAGTAGTAAACGTTCATTCGCTCTTTGTGTGTGTGTGTCTGTGTGTGTGTGTCTGTGTGTGTGTGTGTGTGTGTGTGTGTCTGTGCATGTGTGCGAGCTTGCGTTTGTGAGTATGTGTGTTTCGTTTAGCTTTAAATGTGGACATTGATCACCAGAATTATAACTAGATTTCAAGCAGTTAAAGATCTGGGTGTTTCAGGTTACTTTCTGGACTGCTCAAATCGTAAAGTTAACAGAATCTAAAACACAGATTTCTGTTCTATGTACTTTACACTCCATCAAGCGATTTCGGTCCACACACCATCCTGTTAACTGTAAACTGCGTTATTTGCAGCAATCATGCAGGTGCCACTGTTGGGACCACATTAACAAGACTGTGAACAGAATAAAGGAGTGTGTGTGATCATTTCTAATATGGTAGTAGAAGTAGATGCACAGGTCTTGCGTAAGGCCCCAGGAACTGTGTGTGTGTATGAAGTGTATAAGTGTATATGAAGATCATACATGCCTATGTCTATATTTGGACTTTATTCTTTTAGTGTATATACAGTTTGAGTGTGTATGAAGTTTATACTGTAAGTGTTTATAGAGTTTGAGTGTGTATGAAATTTAAACTGTAATGTTTATAGAGTTTGAGTGTGTATGGATTTTATACTGTGTTTATAGAGTTTATGAGTGTGTATGAAGTTTATGCTGTGTTTATAGAGTTTATGAGTTTGTCTTAAGTTTATAATGTAAGTGTATATACAGTTTATGAATGTGTATGAAGTTTAAACTGTAATGTTTATAGAGTTTGAGTGTGTATGAAGCCTGTACTGTGTTTATAGAGTTTGAGTGTGTATGTGTTTTTATTGTAAGTTCATATCCAGTTTATGAGTATACAGTTCATCCAGAAATATTCACAGTGTTCATCTTTCTCTAGATTGTACTGTGTTACAGCCTTATTCCAAAATGGATTAAATATAATTTTTCCCCCAAATTTGACACACAATATCCCATAATGACATAGTGAAAAAAATGTATTAAAAATCAAAAACAAGTATGCACGCAAAAGTGTCACGGCAAAAGTCACTCTAACAGAGCTCCAGCATCGCTCAGTGGAGAGAGGAGAACTTTCCGAGCATTTCTGAAGCACATGACAACCTGCCTGGAGTTTGCCAAAAGGCAGCTGAAGGACTCTCAGACGATGAGAAACAAAGTCCTCTGGACTGAGGAAACAAAGATTGAACTCTTTGGCCTGAACTCCAAGCGTCATGTCTAGAAGAAACCAGGCACCACTCATCACCTGGGCAATACCATCCCTACAGTGAAGCATGGTGGTGGCAGCATCATGATGTGGAGATGTTTTTCAGCAGCAGGAACTGGGAGACTAGTCGGGCGTTGAGGCAGAGATTAAGGCAGCAATATAAAGAGACAGAGTGCTCTAAACCTCAGACTGGGGCGACGGTTCATCTTCCAGCTCCGTGGATGTTTTTGAGTGGCATAGCCAGAGTCCAGATTTGAAGCCGATTGAACATCTCTGGAGAGATCTGAAAATAGCTTTGTACCGACACTACCCATCCAACTTCATGGAGCTTGAGAAGTTCTGCAAAGAACAACAGGAGAATCTGCCCAAAAATAGCTTACAGCATCAAACTCAAAAAGACTGGAGGCTGTAATTGCTGCTGAAGGAGCTTCAATAAAGGTTGATCAAAGGCTGTAACTTTGTCATTATGGGCTATTGCGCATAGAATTCCGAGGTAAAAAATGAATTTAATCCGTTTTGGAATTAAGCTGTAGCATAGCAAAATTTGGTTAAGTGGAGTGCTGTGAATACTTTGTGAGTTGATAAGTCTTTGCATATGTTGTGTGTGTGTGTGTGCATGTTCATTAATTCTTATTCACTCCTCATGGAGTCTATGGTGCTTTCCTTCAGCTCCACACACAATGTATCTCTTTCTTTACCGTGAATCACTGTGTGTGTGTGTGTGTGTGTGTGTGTCTGTGTCTGTGTGCGTGTGCGTGTGTGTTTTGACCCTGAATGGGGTCATTTCTGATGAGCTGGCCACTTATTACACACACAGGCAAGGCCTTATAGTATGTTTGTGTGTGTGTGTGTGTGGGGTAGTGAGTTACTAACATACTCTGAGTCAGTCTTTGTATTATTATGACTCTCAAGTGGACCACAACACACACACACACACTGGCATAGGTGTGACACACAGTCAGCACTGTGTGTGTGTGTGTGTGTGTGTGTGTGTGTGTGTGTGTGTGTGTGTGTGTGTGTGTGTGTGTGTGTGGGTGTGTGTGTGTGTGTGTGTGACACATTGCCGTCATTGCAGTGTCGCGACCTCCACCTGACCTGGAATGGCAGGCGCTAGAGTGCGAGACAGGGATGGCAGTTTATCACACACCCATACACACACAGACACACACACACACACACACACACCCCCATACACACACAGACTGTCTCAGTCACAATGCCGCCTATTGTTGGCATGGTGCCCTGAGTGACATCATCACCGATCCCCCAAAAGCAGGCATGCCTGCATCAGCCAGAGAAACCTCAAACACACACACACACACTACAATTTTTATTTCTTTGGGTCAGTTAATCATAGTGGGTCACAGTGGGCATGTCTGCATTGTATTTTATGTCCTGTAGATCTGATGTGTGTGTGTGTGTGTGTGTGTGTGTGTGTGTGTGTGTGTGTGTGTTTTCAGATTGAGAATGTGGAGGCCTGCTTGACGTTTCTAGAGGCCAGAGGAGTCAGTGTACAGGGCCTCACTGCTGAAGGTAAGATACATATCGGTTTCTCTCTGTCTGTCTATCTATCTATCTGTCTGTCTGTCTGTCTGTCTGTCTGTCTGTCAATCATTCTTTAAATGCACCATATCCACTTTAGGTCTCCAGTCAGTCTCAAAGCTTTCATGCCTCTGATGGGAGTGTGTGTGTGAGGAATAAGGAAAAGCTTTATTTGCTCTGCAGAAAAGTACACTGTCAGCTCTGTCTGAGTTTCAGCTCCAGGAACACTGTTCAGTCTCATTATGTGGTTGTGAGGACTTTGAGCTGAGTAATTAAACAACAGCATCAATCAGCATCACTCCACTAAGTACCTTTCAGAGCAAGGCACATTATTAGATTCAACTGATTTTGGTTTTACTGGAAGATAAAACACTACTGGCACACACACACTCCCAAAACACACACATCTGTTCAGAAGGTCTTATAAAATTAAACATGAGCCAGTGAACCTTTTTCCTTTTTAACAGAACAGTACTGCAGTGATTTAATTAATCACAGCTTTTGGGTGGTTTACAACACACACACACACACACACACACACACACACACACACACACACACACACAGTTAAAGTGTAACCCTAAAATTGAGTTTAACGTAATCTAGGGAAATTGGTTTAGCATAAGGAAGGATAAGTTAGGCATAGTTGTAACAAAGAAGGAAATGGGTGTAGCGTAACAAAGTTAAAGGTGTAGCATAAAGATGGGTATAGTAGGGAAGGAAATTGGCATAGCATAATGAGGGAAAAAGGTGTAGCATAAGGATGTAGGATGTAGGCATCTGGTGTAAAACTTTTGCCAAATCAATATGCAGACAACAGAATTCCATACCGGATTGGTCGAGGCCCAGGTTAACAACGACCGCCACCGGTACTGTTAGCCTACAGGGTGCTGGTGGAAATGGGGCTACTGTTCGCCAAAGAAGAAGGGAAGAAGAAGAAGAAGAAGAGGAGGAAGTCAAGTCCAGAGGGAGAAGGAGAGAAGGAAGTGGAGGAGAGTGGAACTGAGAGTAGGAACTTTGAATGTTGGCAGCATGACTGGTAAAGGTAATGAATTAGCTGATATGATGAAGAGAAGGAAGGTTGATGTTTTTTTGTGTGAGAGACTAGATGGAAGAGTAGTAAGACCAGCTGTATTGGAGGAGGGTTTATATTGTTTTACCATGGTGTGGATGGAAGGAGGTGGAAGGGTAGATGTTATTATGAAGGAAGAGTGTGAGAAGACTGTTTTGGAGGTTAAGTGGGTGTCAGATAAGGTTGAAGTTGAAGCTGTGATAATAAATGTTGTTATTGCTTATGCCCCACAAGTTTGTTGTGAGATGGAGGAGAGAGAAGAATTCTGGAGCGAGTTAGATGAAGTGATGGTGAGTGTAGCCAAGGGAGAGAGATTGGTGATTGGTGCAGACTTTAATGGACCTGTTGGTGAAGGGAACCGAGGTGAGGAGGATGGGTAGGTATGGTGTCAAGAAGAGGACTGCTGAAGGGCAGTTGGTTGTAGATTTTGCGAAAAGGATGGAAATGGCTGTAGTTAATACCTACTTTAAGAAGAGGAAGGAGCACAGGATGACATATAAGAGTGGAGGAAGATGCACACAGGTGGTTATATCCTTTGCAGGTCAGTCTGAAGGAGATTGGAGACTGCAAAGTAGTGACAAGAGAGAGTCTAGCTCTAAGGCATAGGATGTTGGTCTGTAGGATGACCTTGGAGGTCAAGAAGAGGAGGAACGTGAGGGTGGAGTCGAAGATCGAGTGTTGGAAACTGAAGAAGGAGGACTGCAAGGGGGAATTCAGGCAGGAGTTAATATGGCACTGGGAGATGTTGAAGAGCTACTGGATTGCTGGGAAACTACTGCAGAAGTGGAAATGCTGACAGCTAGAAAAGTATGGTGTGATATCTGGAAGGAAGAAGGAGGATAAGGAAACCTGATGGTGGAACCCAGAAGTACAGGGGTGTATACAGAAGAAGAGGCAAGCGAAGAAGTGGGACAGTCAGAGAGATGAAAAAAGTAGACAGGTGTACAAGGAGATGAACCACAGGGTGAAGAAAGCAGTGGTGACGGCAAAAGATAAGGTGTTTGGTGAATTGTATGGTTGATGTGAGGATAGTGTACCAGGAAGTGCAGCAAATAAGCAAGATGGAAGTAAGGGCAGTGATGAAGAGGATGAAGAATGGAAAGGCTGTTGGTCCAGATGACATACCGGTGGAAACATGGAGGTGTTTAGGAGAGATGGCATTTGGGTTTCTGACAAGATTGTCTAACAGAATCTTAGAAAGGGAGAAGGTGCCTGAGGAGCGTAGATGAAGTGTACTGGTACCGATTTTCAAGATTAAGGGTGATGCACAGAGCTGTAGAAACTATAGAGGGATAAAGTTGATCAGCCACAGCATGAAGTTGGGAAAGTGTAGTGGAAGCTTGGTTAAGAAAAGAAAAGATAATCAGTGAACAGCAGTATGGTTTCATGGTTTCATGCTGAGAAAGAGCACCACAGATGCAATGTTTTCTCTGACAGTGTTGATGGAGAAGTACAGAGAAGGTCAGAAGGAGTTGCATTGTGCTTTTGTGGACTTGGAGAAAGCATTTGACAGGGTGCCTAGAGAGGAGATGTGGTTTTGTATGGGGAAGTCATGTGTTGCAGGGAAGTATGTGAGAGTAGTTCAGGATATGTGTGAGGGCAATTTGATAGTGGTGAGATCTGCAGTAGGAGTGATGGATGCTTTTAAGTTAGAGGTTGGATTACATCAAGGATCAGCGCTGAGCCCATTCTTGTTTGCAATAGTAATGGCCAGGTTAGACAGGAGTCCCCATGGACAATGATTTTTGCTGATGGTATTGTGATCTGTAGCAAGAGTAGGGATAAGCATGAGGAGAACCTGGAGAGATGGAGAGGAGAGGAATGGAAGTGAGTAGGACACAAACAGAATGCATGAGTGTCAACAAAAGGGAGGAACGTTTTTGGATGCAGGGAGTAGAGTTCACAAAGGTGGAGGAGTTTAAATACTTGGGATCAACAGATCAGAATAACAGCGAGTATGGAAAGGAGGTGAAGAAGAGAGTGCAGGCAAGTGTGAAAGAGTGAAAGGGAAGGTTTACAGGACAGTAGTGAGACCAACTAAGTTTTACAGGTCGGATATGGGGGCTCTGAGGAAAAGATAGGAGGCAGAGCTGGAGGTGTTAAAGATGCTGTGATTTTTGTTGGGTGTGACGAGGATGGTCATTCTTAGAAATGAGTATGCTAGATTATATTGAGAGGAGGATGTTGAAGATGGAGCTGCCAGAGAAGAGGAAGACCAAAGAGGAGGTTTATGGACATGATGAGAGAGGATATTTGGTCGGTATGAAGGAGGAAAATGCAGAAGAAGTGGAAATGGACGATCTGCTGTGGAGAGCCCTAAACGGGAAAAGCCAAAAAAAGAAGAAGAAGAAGAAGATAGGGGTGGAAATTAGTGTAATATGGGGAAGTACCTGGGTGTAACATGGGGAAGGAAAAGTGTAACATAGGGAAGGAACTGGGTGTAACATAGGGAAGGAAATGGGTGTAACAGGGAAGGAAATGGGTGTAAAATAAGGAAGGAAGTGGGTGTAACAGGGAAGGAAATTGGTTGTATCTAATGATGTAATACACACACACACACACACACACACACACACACACACACACACACACACAGGGTACATAAATGCACAGCAACACTTAACTTTGTTTCAAATTTCCTGTCAGTGTTCATCTTCCTCAATCTTTCCACTATTGGAGTAAAGAACAGTGAACACACACTTATCGCCAGTGCATACACAACCAACATGGCTGGTAACTGTAATTTCATGAGGAGGAGGAAGTGGACAAAGATACATCTGCTGTAATGACCACAAATGACGCACGCACAGACACAGACATACACACACACACACATACACACACACACACATACACACACACACACATACACACACACACACACACACACACACACAAGTTAGTGTAAAATGTGAAATCTGCCCTCTGTTACTGTTGGGGGACTTTCTCTTGAGCCATTTTGAGCTCAGAAAATCGAGTCAGCTGTCACCACAGACTGTCCTTCCCCAAATCCTATCACACACCACATCCTTATGTAGATTAAGTTACAGCTGGAGTGCTCTTCACCTATTATTATTATTGTTGTTATTATTATTATTATTATTATTATTATTGTTGTTGTTGTTGTTGTTCTTCCTCTTCTTTACATTATTATCATCATCATCAGCAACAACAACAATTATTATTAGTAGTAGTAGTATTATTATTGTTGTTGTTATTATTGTTATTATTATTATTATTATTATTATTGTTGTTGTATTGTTGTTATTATCTTTCAATGACATGCAACTTCTGGCATACAGTACTAGCAAGGACAATGCATTTGTTTTTGTTCTGCAAGAATACATTCAGGATTGCCATCAAAAGATAATCATGAGATGCAGGATCTGATTTCCAGCTGCTACTTATTGTTATTTGTAACTAGAAATGTTACATTTTATGGAATGTAGCACCTTGTGTATCTGACCAGCCAGTTTGTCAAGTGGGCAAAAAGTATTAGAACAAGAGAGGCTGCCTGCTGTTTGTTGTTACACAGTTACAAGCCATTAAAAGCTGAGAAAAAAGGAAAAGCTGATTAGAAGCAGCTCACAAATATTGGACATAGCCAGTACAACAACTGAAAACCTTAACAAAACGGGAACAGCTGGGGGACTGAGCAGCAGAGGGCTGCAGACTAAAGAGAGAAACCTCTGGTCACGAATAAAACTGGAAAAAGTTGTGGTAAAGGTCTGTAAAACCATAACCTACCAACAAGCTGCTGAAGTCAGTGGGTCACAGGCTTTATGCAGATGTTGCAAGCAAGCGATGTTCATCCACAAGTTAAGTGTCCTTTGCTTTCATTTAAAACTCGGTTCTAATGCTTTTGCTCACTTCTGAAAAAAAAAAAATCAGAGGTCAGATATACAGGGCACTATGTTTCATGTAATTGAATGCTTGTAGATGTAAAATCCCTCTCTGCTCTTAATGTCCTGCTGTTGATCTCAAATCGAAATGACAAAAACAAGCGAACTGGCTTCCAATATTTTTAGAGAGAGAGAGAGAGAGAGAGAGAGATTCATATTTTTCATATGTGAATCTGTCACACACACACAGAAGCTCCCCTTTCTGATTTTCGGTGCATAAATTGTGGGGGAAAAAGGAAAAAACTGGAGGAAGTGAGTGGTAATAAAAGGATAAATAGAGAAGTAAAAAAGACTAAAAAAACAAAGAGTGTAAGGAATTGATGAAAAAACTGAAAAAAGGACAGAAATGGAAAATAAAAACAGTCATCTTCAAACTAAATTCTGAAAATTATTCAGCAACTTTATATATAATTTATTCAATATATAATATGCAGCAGGTGTAATGGTTCAACAATTCATTCAAAAAAAAGAGAAGAGAGATTGATTCATATTTTTCATATGTGAATCTGTCACACACACACAGAAGCTCCCTTTCTGATTTTCGGTGCATAAATTGTTTCTCCAAAAACTGGAGTGAAATAGAAGACACAACCTGATCACATTTTTAGATAGTATTGTGATTAATTGAAGGACAAAACTCCACACACAGCGTACCAAAAGTATTTCTCCCTGAATGTAATCCTCGGTGGTGATACTTTGAGAAACAAGGACTGGAGATCAGGCTTTGGCATTTCTATCTTTAGCATTTTTAGAAACTTTTAATATGTTAAAGTGAATGAATTATTATTAATTAGTATTTTTTATTCTGCCTGTAGGCTACACCACATCTGACTAAAGCACTGGCTGCATGTTGTTGCGCTGATCGGTGTTGTGGGTGATTCAGAGTAAAATCAGTGCTGTGGTCTGACTCAAACTGTGGTTTGCCCTTATTGTCCTAAAGGTCAGCTTAGTTCAGGTGCTTCACAATGAGACAAAGCCTCTGCCCTCTCACTGTATGACTAAACCTCACACTCGCTCCACCTCACTTCCTCACACAAACAACACAACATCATCATTTCTGGTTTCTCTCTGTTAGGAGTTCGTCGTTTGCTGTCTTGAATGCATGTGCTCTTAAAGCCTGGGTAAGAAAGGCAAGAAGAATTGTTGGCTTTTGTATTTACTGCTTATAGCACCGTACTGTGTTCTATGTGTGATTGAATAGTGAGCCTTGTTGAGCGTGATATATTGCTTTGTTGCGTAATAAAATCCTCATTAATTCTAGCTTTATGATTATAACACTCATATATCAATATATTAACTTGCTGCAATCACCTAAGACTGAAGTGAATGAAATGAATAAGAGCTTGATATCCACCTTCAAATGCCCCTGATCTGACGTGTATTCAATTCAATTTATTCTTGTACAGCGCCTTTTACAACACAGTTGCCCCAAGGCACTTTACATTGATGGTCGATGATGGAACAGGTTACAGTAATAGATGTTAAAGCTGGACGACTACAGAGGAGAGGAACCAAAAACTCCACTATGTGGAGAAAAAAAAAACCTCTGAGGGTCCAAGGTCAACCGGCTACCCAACCCCCTTGGGTATACTAACAGTAAAAAAGTTATTGTGTATGTTGTTTTGTGTGTGCAGAGGTGTGCAAGGGGAACCTGAAGAGCATCCTGGGTTTGTTCTTCATCCTGTCCCGCTATAAGCAGCAGCAGCAGCAGCAGCAACAGTACCTGCAGTCTCTGGTGGAACTGCAGCAGCAGGTCACACACCAAACCGCCGGGGCGGCACCACAGAACCACAAAACACAAGACATGCAGTCAAGGTAGGCATGGCATTAATATCGTTCAGTATCAGTTTCCACGAGTCATCTTGACCTCTCCTTTGGGCAAGGTACCATCCCCATCACTGCTCCCTGGGCACCTAATATGGCTGCCCACTGTTACACAGTGTGTGGGTTAAATACATAGAATGCATTTTCACCGGGTGCTGTGTTCATAATGGCACATAGTCACATTCACTTTCACTTGACTTTATACGCTTACATTACATCTGAATGTTTCCAGTCGTGTTCGCAAATAGCCAGCTGTACTGGCATTTAGAAAACATGCACAGTTGCAGCATTTTACTCACCACACTGCAGGGCCAGTGCCACTGCATAAAGAAAGGCTTCTGTTCTGCTTAAGGCCAAAATATGACATCAAGAGACTGACTAGAGGCTCTTCATGAAACATACTATCCCAAAACAGCTGAAACCAACTCCTTTCACAGCTTGCCTGCCATAGCAGATCACACCCTGGACCAACAGAGGCATAAAACATGCACAGCAGTGCAGATACCCCACAGATTGACTGTCCACTAACCAAATGTCCTTCTAATATCAGTATATAGTTGCTCCTCCAAGATACAGAGCCATACACTCCTGCCTCAGTACTCATTGATTTAGTGCTGTTTTTGCATCTACCATCATTTCATTAATATTCCTTGTTGGACGACCTTTTCACATTTATATACATGTCGGCGTTGGTACTGTATTTGTCTGCTTATGCTGGAGAAGCAAGCACTCGATAGATGCTGTAGGTGGGAACTGCATACTGTAGGGGGCACCAGTGGGCTGGTGTTAATCAGTGTGTGTGAGAATTGTTTGAGTGTGTGTGTGGGGTGGGGTCAGGAGAGTGTGTGTCTGGTGTTCTGTTGTGTTGAATTCTTGGACACTGCTGGCATTCAAGACAGAGAAAGAGGGAGGCAATGAAGGGGAATGATAGAGAAGAAAAGAAAGAGAGGCACAGACTATAGAGAGAGAGAGAGAGAGAGAGAGAGAGAGAGAGAGAGAGGGAGAGAGAGAGAGAGAGAGAGGGAGAGAGGGAGAGAACAGCTGTTTCAGTGGGACTTTTTTTGCTGCAGCAGTGGCAGGTGCTCTGAGGGGCTCAGTCTGCTCAGCAAAAATCTCACACACACACACACACACACACACACACACACACACACACACACACACAGAGTTTCACACACAGTTTCACAGCTCAGTTCTGCCTAGCAGGGTCTGAGTGGCATGTGGTGTATGTAGAATACTAAGAGTATGTGTGTGTGTGTGTGTGTGTGTGTGTGTGTTGTAGTTCCTGTTTTCAGTACCTGTGCTGCCTGCAGGGCAAAAATACTACTTCCACTATTTCCACCCTCTGGCCACTTTTTTAGAAACAGCTTCTTTATTTGTCCACTCACTTGGCATATTGCTAGAAATCCCTACCTTGCTCTCTTTCACTCACTTTTCTCACCGCTTTTTTCCCTAAACTTTGTACTTCAACTCCCTGCCAACTGTATCACCTTCTCCTTCTTTTTCATTCGGCTGCTTCCGTTTTGGGGTCACCACAGTGGATCAACCTTCTCCATTTCTTCTCTTCTTTCTTGGCAGCTCCATCTTCAGTATTGTTCACGCTATATAATCCTCATCTCTCTAACTTTGTCTGTCAGTCTTCAGCCCGTATAGCATAGCTAGTCTCACTATTGCCCTTGTAAACCTTTCCATTCACTCTTGCCGGTAACCTGTCATGGATCACTTCCTGTCACTCTTCCCCACCCATTTCAACTTGCGTTTACTCTCTTCTTCACTTCTCTTCTGCACTCCCCATTACTCTAAACTGTTGATCCCAAGTATTTAATGATGCACAAAGCTTCTTCTTCTTTCCAGATGTCACACAGCCATCTGGTAACTCTTCACTTTCTCCTGCTGCACATGTTAACTCCTGCCTGAATTCCACCTTGCAGTCTTCCTTCTTCTATCCTTCCATCTAGTCTCTGGCACACACAAAATATCAACCTTTCTTCTCTCCTCAGCATCGTATCAGCTAGTTCTACACCTTTACCAGTCATGCTGCCAAGATTCAAAGTCCCTATCCTCACTTCCACTCTATTACCCTTCCTTCTCTCCTCCTACCTCTGGATATGCCTTCCTACTCGTCGTCTTCTTCTTTGACCAACAGTAAACCAGTTTCCACCCGCACCTTGAAGGCTAACTGTATCAGTGGTGGTTGTTTTTAACTCAGACGATCCGGTATGGAAGTCTGTTTCATTGTTCACATATTCGATTAGGCAAAGGTTTTACACCTGATGTTTCACACTTTTTTCCTAATCCATCACTTTAAGGATGTTTTCACACTCGTCTAAATCTCATTTAAATGAGGGGGAATGATTATTACTGTAGCCTTTGTTTGGCACAAATAATGACTATGGTAACTATAATCTATATCATTTCACAAGCACAAAGACATTTTACAGTCTTCATTTTCTGTGGCCCAAGCAGACAATACGATCTTTATTGCCATTAAGTTCCTTTGGTGGTCTCTCCACACTCACATATTGCATCCCGCTCTTTTCTGCTGGACACACAGATCCCAGAGCGGAAAGCTCAGCAAAGTCTCAGATTAAATGACTCCGGGCCACAAAAGATCTCTTAAAAGGTGTGTACATGTCCATTACCAACAGTAGAGACAGTTTAGTCCTTCACTAACATTCAGGCCCTGTGTGAGGGCAGCTGCACCTCTGCAATGTCAAAGTACCAAAATACTAAAATAAAACCTTGTCTGTGCACCTTGGGAATGAGGAGGGGTGCTTTTTATAACACACATGCATGCATGCACACACACACACCACACCCACACACACACACACACACACACACACACCCTGCTCACAGTTACAGTCTCAGAAACGCAGGCTTTCTATAGCTGGCACCTGCTGTAGTGGTCAGGCCTGGGACAGAGACAGACGAACTGACCGTGGTCGGCGTGTGTGTGAGTGTTTTAGGCGGCCGGGTTTTCCTGGTTTTGCCATGTCTAGTGGTCAGCAGCTCGATCCGGCTCTCACACACACTCAACTGGAAAGGAGGAGCAGGCTACCGTCTAGAAAAAAATACAACAATGGGTACTGTAGTGCAGCATGTGTGTGTGTGTGTGTGTGTGTGTGTGTGTGTGGGATTTGTGTGCTCTTGATGGGAACTATGACTCGTTACAGTGTAATGCAAACTGCTGTTGCATAAGCGTAGTTATTTTAGTGCAGTGCAGATACTTTTGTTCTTCTTTGAAGCGTGAGGTAAGACTGGCTTTGGGTCACTTTGAGACTGAAGCTTTGGGAGAAACCTCTGCTGGACTTGACCTGTATTTATATTTAACTCGCTCACTTTCACATTTCATGTGTCTTAGAATTAACAATTAACATTACATTAACATTTGCCTCCTCATTCCTTGTTACCTTGGAGATACAAGGCTTTGTCAAATCAGCAATGGTGTTTATTCTAGCAGCCATTCAGGAAATAAATATATAGAGTGATACATGAATACTGTTATCCTTATTTATGGCCTCATTAACGTATCAGCCACTCCCAGCAGCACTAACACATACATCAGGTCTGGATCGAAAGGCTGCTCGCAGTGTTAACCTCCAAATAACCAACACCAGGCAGGTTCCTGGGAATGGCCTGCTTAACTATGCATGCTCGAAAGTTATTACTAACTTTTTACTTTACATACTAACCTCCAGTTTGACTTTAGGGGCAGTAAGGCGTAGTCAGGTTTTTGCTGATAAGATTTTGGGTCATGAATTTGTTTGGCAAATATATTTATATGTAAATATATTAATATGCAGTTATTTAAGGTGATGTCTTACATACTGTGGAACACATTAATCTACGGTTTTGATCAGACCTAGGTTTGTTCTTCTAGAAAAGCTTGCTCTGTGTGTGTGTGTGTGTGTGTGTGTGTGTGTGTGTGTGTGTGTGTTTGTGTTGATAGGTTACAGCAGTATAAATCCGCAGCAGCTAAATCACATTGATTTGTGGCCGATAGCAGTACAGATATCACCTTTCAACTCACACACACACACACACACACGTGCGCACAGATGAGCCAACGTATGTAAAGAAGAATAGTGCACCACTAATGATCACTGTTATTGATTTATGTGTATCGAACATTATTAACTTATTGACTAATAGATTGTCATATTTTGGTTTTCTCTCTTTACAAACAAAGTTCTCAGCAAGCAATTTATTAACTCTGAACTTGCAATTAAACAGTACAGGCCACACAGTCCGCTACACTTCCTGTGGAGCATTATAATCAACTTGAGCGTGCAGATGTTACGTGTATTACAGATCATTATAGAGCATGTTTTCAATAAACCACAACCACACACTTTCTCTCTCTCTATCTGTCTCTCTTAAGTCTTTCTTTCCTGCCTTCTCTTTTCTCTCTGTCTTCCTCCTCCATCTCACTGTGGTTGTGGTTTCATCTCCTGCCCCCTGCTTTAAGCTGGTGGGTCTTAAGAAAGCGCAAGAAGGAAAAAGGAAAGACAAAGAGCAGAAAGAAAGAGAAGAGGCTCCATTATTCTTTTCATTCAGACCATTCAGGATTCAGGATTCGTTTATCAAAATGGCAAAGAGAGAGAGAGATAGAGATAGAGAGAGAGAGAGAGAAAAAAAAGTTTGAGCAAAAAGTTTACAAGCTGTTGTAATGTTGTTTGCTACTGTGCTGTGAAAAAGTACTAGCCCCCTTCTGACGTCCTCAGTTTTTTTTTTATTTTTTTATTCATAACCTTAAATTGCTTCTCAGAAACTGACCTGAACACATCACAGCGTTTTTAAATAATATAATTAACTGAAGGACAAATCTCGCATACCAAAGGTTATTTCCCCCCAGAATTTAATCCTTGGTTGTGAAACCCTGAGTAACAACTGCAATTAAAGGTGTCCAGTGACAGGAGATCAGGCTTTGTCATTTTAATCTTTAACATTATCTTAATATTTGAATATTTGGGCCTAGCGGTCTGGTGTTTAGGGACTTGGCTCCAGGATCAGAAGGTCATGGGTTCGAATCCCAGAGCAGTATGTTGCCTTGAGGTACCCTTGAGCACGGTACCATCCCCATCACCACTTCTTGGATGCTGGAAATGACTGCTCCCTGCTGCATGGTGTGTGTTTGGGTTAAGTGCAGAGGTTGCATATCATTGTTTCACTGTGTGCTGTGCTGTGTGCACATAGTCACTTTCACTTCACTTCATGTTAAAGCAAATACTCTAACGCAGGGTGTCAAGCTCCAGTCCTGGAGGGCCGGAGTCCAGCACGTTTTGGTGATTTGCCTCCTCAAACACACTCACTTCACCCGCCACTAAGTGTGAACCAGGTGTGTTTAAGGAGGGAAATCACCAAAATGTGCTGGACTCCGGCCCCCTGCTCTAACATGAATGAATAAATGAAGGAATAAACTTGAAAGGGTTGAAAAAAAGAATGGCTGCAAAAACTCCATTCAACCAATTTAGAAAGAAGTGATCCGTTTCACGTCACTACATAATATACCATAAACGAGAGCCAGGCAGTGGAGTAGCAGCTGAATCTAAGCTGGTTTAAAGGAAAGAAGACAAGAGTGCTGCACGTGATCTCACACACAATATGATTCAAAATAACAGTGTAAAATAATGGAGAAAAACACGAGTTGTGAAATAATTCCTTAATATTCTGAATTGGATGCGTTTCAGTAACAGGTCATTTAGGACGTTCCCAGCAGGGGGAGCACTATAACCGCCCCACACCATCCCCATCCCCATCCCCCTCATTACTTTCGGAGACCTTGACTACATTGACCATGACACCAACTGGCTCTGTAAAACTGGTCCAACTTCCCAACAGTACAAAAGAACTCATTCGTGGGCTGATAATTTCATATTGTTGAGTTTTTATATATAATTTTATTTATCTATTGCAAATCTAATTTTTAAACAAACTAAAATAACCGAGTAAATGTGCTCCAAATCCAACTGGTACTGTGTGTGTGTGTGTGTGTGTGTGTGTGTGTGTGTGTGTATTTCTTGACGAGGTGCGTGTGACCCACCACGTGAAAGTGAATGCAAGGATACAGAGGCGTACTGTGAAGGGAACAGGCAGCTGGGAAGTGCTGCCTTTATTGCATTAGAGAGAGCATTAAAACATGCAGGTCTCTTTCTGCCTCATTTTTCCCAATCGTTCTATCTCTCAAACTCTCCCTCTCGCTTTCTCTCTCCCTCTGCAGTCTTACGGTGCGATATGCAAGCCCTACAGCACACAGTGGAATAGCAGCTCCTCAGAAGAAAAACACAAGGTAGAGTTCCTGGATTACATATTTTACTCACACACACACACACACACACACACACACACACACACACACACACACAGTGCCTTTTACACTGATGTGATTTCTGAATTGTATTCTGAATGTGTGAGAACTCTTGAAGCTCCTTTTATTAAACCTTAAAAAGCGTGGCAGCACACACAGTGCACACATTGATGCAGCAACGAAACTAAAACATGATTATTCACTAACAACACTTTATTCAGGGACTACTGTGAAGCATTCAGTATCTTCAGCAACAGCTTTAACTGGTTCCTTAACTTTTTAATTAATACAGTACAGTACTAGTGACTACTATGAATTATTTAAAGACTGCTATATATTATTTAATGACTATAAAATCATTTAGTTACTACTATTAATTATTTAAAGACTGCTATATATTATTTAATGACTACTGCAGCTGTTTAGTTACTGCTATAAATGATTTAATGCTGACTATAAATTATTTAATGACTACTATATATTATTTAATGACTACTAAAACTATTTAGTTACCACTATAAATTATTTAATGACTACTAAAGCCATTTAGTTACTACTATAAATTATTTATAGTAGTAACTATTAATTTATTTAAAATAAATTTTATTTATTTGGGTGGTGGTGGTCTAGTTGTAGGGTACTTGCCTATGGACCTATGGCTCAAGAAGTCCCAGGTTCAAATCCCACCTCTGGCACTGACACCACTGGGTCCCTGAGCAAGACCTTTAACCCCAAGTTGCTCAGGACTTGGCTACAGGACTGTCCCTGTAATTAGGACATGTAAGTCGCAAATGTAAATGTAAATTTAATGACGACTACTAATTATTTAGTTACTACTATAAATAATTTAATGTCTACTATAAGTGTTAATGCCTACTATATTACTTAATGAATGCTAAAACTATTAAGTGAAACATATACATGATTTGTAGCTACTATAAATTATAACCTGAGTTTCCTGATTATTGTCTGAATAATTTAGTGACTTCTGGCTGTTTGTTCAAATAATTTAGCAATTACCTCAAACTATACAATGATTAGTGACAATTATTTAGTTCCAACAATCAAATTTTCTAAAAGCTTTTCAAAATGTTTTAATCTGCTTTAATCTAGTAATGTCACTTCCCCAATTTGTTATTTGGTAAAATAAAGAATTTCAGAGAAGTTAATAAAATTTTTTATTATCACTGGAAAACACAAATGAAAACGTGCTTCTCACTTCAGTTTTTCATGCTTAGAAACTAGAACAGTCCAGACAGCAGAAGGGAGCCAGAGGGAAGAGTCAAGAAAATAATACTGATCCCTGCCCTAAGTCTGTACCTTTGCGTGTGTGTGTGTGTGTGTGTGTGTGTGTGTGTGTGTGTGTGTGTGTGTGTGTGTGTGAGTGAGTCTAAAAACTACAAGTCTAAACACACACACTATGTCATGGCCAGGAAGGTTATGAAGGTTATTCTTTAGACTTGGCTATAAGCCAGACTTGTAAAATGCAAAGTGAAATAATGCCTCAGAGGCTTCTAATATGTCATACAAACACACACGCACACACACACACACACACACACATGCTGAGTCATGCGTGTCTTTCATAAACACTGAATAAAGTTATTAAAGGACATTTTTGCATTAAGTGTATCAGCAGGAGGTGGAATGATTGACATTTATCTTTGATCTTTGATCATTTGATATTAAGCAGGAACAATGAGAGATAATGGAGTGATTATTGTCGTTAAGTGTTGAATGTATGCAGGGCAGGGAGAGGCTGATTTATTGCAGTCTTATCACTGCAGTGTTTTTACAACGATATTGAAGCACTGCACTGTTTCTGTCAGTAGGGGGCAATGTTTCACAGAACTCACCAGCATTCCTCTCTCATTCATTCTTTCTGTCTATTTTCTGCCTAATTTTTCAGTCTGTTTTTCCTTTTTCTTTCTTTCTTTACATTGCACTTGCACTGAGAGTGATAATATTTTCTGTGTGTGTATGTATGTGTGTGTGTGTGTGTGTGTGTGTGTGTGTGTCAGATTGCCAGGTCCCTCTAGATCCCCCGCTGCGGGCAGTGTGGGCAGCAGCACTAAAGCCCCTCCCTCGGCCTCTGGTCTGAACCGCAGGAGCCAAAGCTTCAATAGTATTGACAAGAGCAGACCGCTGCAGTATGCCAGTGGAAACGAGAGAGGTAACACACACACACACACACACACACACACACACACACACACACACAATTTAGGTGCCATCACTTTTCTGCGGTCCACTAGATGGCACCACCCAACAAACAACAGTTTACACATGAAATCAGTCAACCTCACCTTAACAGCTGATATACATTATAACCTGAACCATTATAACATGAAAACATGATCAAGGATCATATAATATATAACATAGGATCCTTAGAACCTCTATGTCTCTTTTCTCTCTCGCTCTCTTCCTTTCCATCACCTCACTGATTTACTGTCCTACCCAAGCTAATGTTTCCACATTATGATGAGGAATGCAAACTCTGCACTCCATTCCCTTATTCATCCCTCTTTCCTCCAATAAAAAGAAAGTATCAGAGGTACAGTACTGTGCAAAGGTTTTAGGCAGGTGTGGAAAAAATGCTGTAAACAAAGAATGCTTTCAAAAATGGAAGAGTTCATCGTTTATTTTCATCAATCACCAAAATATAGTGAATGAACAAAAGAGAAATCTAAATCAAATCAATATTTGGTGTGACCACCCTTTGCCTTCAAAACAGCATCAGTTCTTTTAGGTACACTCGCACACAGTTTTTGAAGGAACTCGGCTGGTAGGTTGTCTCTTCATGTAATCCCAGACACACTGGATGATGTGGAGATCAGGTCTCTGTGGGGGCCAGAAGAACTGATGCTGGTTTGAAGGCAAAAGGTAGTGACACCAAATATTGATTTGATTTACATTTTTCTTTTGTTCACTCACTTTGCATTTTATTAATTGATAAAAATAAACAATCATTATTTATATTTCTGAAAGCATTCTTTGTTTACAGCATTTTTTCTCACCTGCCTAAAACTTTTGCACAGCACTGTATGTGGACCTGGAAATGGAAGAAAGTGTTGTAATAGAGAGGGTGAAAGAGAGAAACATAGAGAGAGAGAGAGGTGACTAACTTCAAGTGGAATTATTTTTACAGGTTTGATTATACTTTTGCGGAATCAATCAAAGCACCATTCTTGTGACCTATCAGTGTGTGTCTATGTGTGTGTGTGAGACCACTCAACTCTAAGTGACATTTCACTCCTGGCAGATAAAGTAAGTGGTGAAAAAAAGCAGGTTGCTATGGTAACTGACAGTCCAGACTTTTATATTTGTGTTTTAGTGTGAGCTGGAGTTATACAGTCTACTTGTTTATCTGAATATGGGTTAATTTTCCTGCAGCACACACACGCGCACAGCTGCATTCGTAATCGAGTCACACCAGCCTGGTAAACTGCAAATGAAGTAGGAGTCTCTGTTTAATATTTGCAGTGTGAGGAATATTATCATTATATTGGGATTACAGAGCAGCTTTAGCTCTGCTTTTGATTACAGATTAGGAGAGATGTGTGTATTTACTCAGTAAATGACTGAGTCAATGATTTTGTATGACTGAGTTGACGGATGAATGAACAAACAAATACATGAATGGGTGGATGGATGGATAGAAGGACAGATGGAGAGATGGACGGACGCAACTAACTGATTTGCTGTAATGATAATGCATGATTGAATGGGTGGATGAATGGATCCAAGAACCACAGTAGCTTGAGATGGCTGGATGGATGGAGGGACAGACAGATGGATGAAAGAATGGAAGCGATCACAGTCTTTTGAAAGGTATTGTCTGCGTGCATTAAAGGTCCACCAACAACATCCCGTTCGAGATGGAATTTATCCGAATAGTTTGGATTCTCCACAACACATGCATCCCACGACAGCTACAAATGGAGGGGTTAGCCAACACAAGGGAGCGTCAACTGTTTGAAATTCCACCAAATCAATCTGAGAGCCAATTTTCTGCCTGAGTGCCTCTCAGCATTGCCTGAAATCTCTCTGTGGTGGGAGACCGCAGAGCAATTGACATGAAAACAACACTGACTGCGTTCTAAAAGCTGCTCTTACCTCCTTTCTTCTCTTCCACCAGAACATGAATGTTAAATATCTGATCAAATACAGTGTGATCAGTGGGACAGTCTAATCAGTCAATACATTGAGTTTTATATGTGTATATGTAAGAGTGTGTGCGTGGGGTGGCATTCATGAGCCAGACTTTTTAGTGTAAAATCTTTTCTGTGAAATCTTTTCTTCAAAATCCTGCAGAGGGCAGTCTGGCCAAGTGAAAGCAATAAAGATGCTACAACAGTCTGTTCATTTATATCACGGTTGTCCTTTACGATGATGATGAAACAAAAAGAATAAAAACATTCTTAGCTTTCTTCATATTGTCATATTGTCCCATTTAAAATGGTTAAAAATCCAAAAACAATAAAGCAGCATCAGAGTATTGACTTACCTTGTAGATGTAAAGCTATTGATGATCTGAGCTTGTGTTGGTCATATTGTAGTCTTTCGTCTGTGATCCTTTTCTGCTGACACAAACTGCCACACACACACACACACACACACACACACACAAACACAATCAAATAATTTTGTAAGTGTTATATTGCAAGCTGAGTTGTTAAATGGAACAATGAAAGTGGACACAAAATAGCCATGCCTAATAAAGTGACTTCTATGATTTATTATTATTTATATGCTAAACACATAACTAAATATCTGGAACAATTACTGTTCCTTTCAGGGATCAGTCATTTTGTCTTCTCTTGCCTGTTTTTCACAGAATCAGTGAAATCCATACCTGTAGTGGGCAACATGAACGGCAGCACCAGCGGTCAGCAGCTGGCCTCAGCCATCCCTTCCCCAACGGCAAGCAAGGCTTGGCGCAGCAAGTCCATGAACATGAAGCACAGTGCCACCTCCTCCATGCTGGCAACCAGCCCCACTTCCTCCCCACCTCCTCCGTCCACTGGTGACCGCCTCCGTCCGGCAATGACCGATGCCTCCAAATCAGCTCCTGGGAACCAGCGGTCCATGCTGGACAAGTTCCGCCTAAACCCACGATCGTCATCTAGGACTTCACCTTCCATGGCAGAAATGGCTCTTCAAGAAGAGGACGATTTATCTGAGTATGGGGATGAAGGGTCTTGTAGTCCCATGCCGTCCAACGGAGTCTTCAAACAGCAGGGCAAGACGCCTGCGTCCTCTGTCTTGGCCCCAAACAAGAGCGCAGCTGGTGTAATCCCTACTTCTGCTAACAATCATAGTAGCAGTGCCAGTATTAACAAGAATGCCCCCAAGTCTCTTCCCCAGCCCAAAGACAAGGAAGACAAGGCCAAAAGCAAAACTAAAGCTAGCACTCCACCTAAAGAAGAACCAGCACATGTAGAAGCAGGTAAGAAGACATCCAGGATCGCTAGCCTAATCCCTAAGGGAGGCAAGACGCCTCCAGCAAAGAAAGAAAGTGCAATCCCAGCTTCCAGTGGCATCCCTAAACCCGGCCTCAAGACTCCAGCAGCATCAGCCAACACTAAGCCTGCAGGGGCTCAGCCCGGCCTGGTGGGGCCACAGGCAAAAGAGGGGGGCGAGAAGGTGAAGGGCAGTAAAGGAGGGCAGGCGTACTACATGCAGCGTCTAGAGGGCAGGAAGAGCAGCATGGTGTCCTCCAACAGCACTTCTGCCCTTTCTGGCTCCACTGCCTCCACCGGAGGGGGAGGGGTCCTTGGGAGCAACGGGGCAGTACAACTACCCCAGCAACAGCAGCACAACCACCCCAACACTGCAACTGTTGCACCTTTTATATGCAGGTGAGTGTACAAGAAAAGAAAGACCCATTCTAACTGCAGCTATTGGGACAAATGGGCAAATTTTTGGTTTGTTTTCATGATTTAGCTCACCGGGAAATGAGCTCAGATGGGGGTTTTATTATAGGGAAAACAGCAAAACTATAATGTACTTAATTAGTTTAATGTTCCCCACCTGTCAGGACACCCGTGCTTATTTAGTTCTCCATCAACCATACTTAAAAAAAAAAAAAAAAAACAATTCTCCATCCAAACACCATCATTCTCCATTCAGATGCCCTCATTCTTCATCAGGGGCCATCATTTTCCATCGGAACACCATCAATCTCCAATCGGTTTCCCTCATTCTCCACCAAGCGCACTCATACTTCATTATGAAGACCATCATTCTCTACTCCAGTGCCCTCATTCACTCCCTTGCACTTTCTAATAACATTACTCTCCACAATCATATTCAACCAAAGCACCAAAATTGTCTCACCTTTTTGTTTTTGTTCTATCACAATTCACAATTCAAAGTCACAATTCCAGCAAACACCAATTTTTTTTTTTTTAAGATTTCCCTTTAGAATCTTAAATAACACTATTCTCTACCCTTCATGCTTTTCTATTCCACACGTACACCACCAGCTCGCTCTCAGACTCCATCCTTCTTGCAGGAAAACTCTGTAAAAACTCCTCTTCGTCTCACTCGGGCACAGCACACAAGCCCAGAGTGCTTATTGGAGAAAGCTGGGTTGGTGTGTCCTGAAGTACAAAGTTCTGAAGCAGGAAGGATCTGGGTCTGGAGTTCTATTTTAAGTCATGAAATCATTATTTTACTCCATTAAGCAGTGGCACACACTCTGTGTAATTATACTCAACGGGGATGCAGAGAAGAGTTCCAAGTCTGTAGGAGGCCAGGAATAATTAGCTTTTAGCCGGTCTCTGCATGCAGCTTTATCTGTGCTTTCTGAGAGGAGATGCTGTGCAAGTCATCAATGTTTATACCATCACACACTAGCGGAGTCACTAGGGTTTAACCACTGCTGTGTTTTTAATACAGCGCTCCTTCACGCACTGTTGAAAACCACCTTTCAGATGATTTGGTGTTCTTCTTATGCAAAACCCTTGCATGAAATCCATCATTTTCCTTATCCTATTTTTGAGTTTCCCATCATTGCAAATAAACCACATGCAAGTGAGATATCCAGCATCCAGAGTCTTCTCTTTAGGGTGATACAATAGGGTGATACAACTGATACAATGTCTGTTGCAGAGTTGGAAGAGGGACTCTCTAATAGCAGCATTATTACAGGCTCATCTTTCATTTTACAGATCACACCTACGTTTCATGCTGTTAATTCACATGCTTGATCAGGTTTGTTGTATTAAAGTCTTTGGAAGTGAGAGAGAATGTGGGTGTGAGGAAAGTGTGTGTGTGAGAGAGAGAGAGAGAGACAGAGAGAGAGAGAGAGACTTTGTATAGATGTGTGAGTATGAAAGGAGAAAACTGAGGAAGGAAGGAAGACAAAGGGGTGGAAGAGAAAGGAGGTATGAGAGAAAATAGAGATGCATAAAGAAGATCAATGAAAGAAAGAAAGAGAAAGAGAAAGGAAGGTTATAAGGAAATAGAGGAATGGAGGACAAGGAAGTAGTGCTGGGGGAGAAAGAGAGAGAAAAAGAGTGCTTAAAATTTTTTTTTTTTTTTCACAGTGAGCTTGTGTGTGTGTGTGTGTGTGTGTGTGTGTTATTACTTCTAATCCCTCTCTAGATTTAATGGCTTTAAACAACAAACTTTTTCACATACCGACACACAAACACTTCTCAAAGTCTCTCTCTCTCTCTCACACACACACACACACACACACACACACACACATACACACACTGTCTGGCCCATTCCTTGTCTGTCAATAGTTTAGTATTCATGTGGAGATAATGCATTGCCCCAGTAAACAGACTCACACACACACACACACACACACACACACACACACCTGTCTCTGCTGAATTATAATCCAAAGCATGTATTCACTATCAAACACACACCTTATCACAGCCTCCTCCACCATCAGGGATTTGCACTCTTCATGCCGGAGGCTCGGTGTCGTATATTGGAAAAAGGTCACAGTGTTCTGTCTGTCCTGCACAGAGAGCAGGCAGCACTCTGCTAAAGCTACATATTTTTGGACTCAGAACAATGTTTTAATGACAATAAAACAATGTTATTTTATTGTTCTTTTATTGACAATAATATGTTGTTGTTTTATTGAAAAAATATTCTAGATCCAAATCCATCTTAAAAGCTGCCTATCGTGTAGGGCTGTTCTGATGCACAGCTGGAGTGAATGATTAAACAGCTCATGGGAGTTGTAGTTTATTATTTATTGTGAACTACATATTAAGTGCAGTATGGAACAATTCCTCACTGCTAAAGCCACCTTCCTGAGCAATATCCTGCCTAATCTATTCCTCCTTTATACAATGAAAGTGGAGATTTATATAGAGCCTCCAGACTGGCGGCAGGTTGGCAGCGCTGGTGTGTCACAATTTGTTACACTGTCTGCTTATCTCTTCTGTTTTTTTTTAATTACCTTTAAATTAATTTGAATATTCTGACACTCTGTAGCCTCTCTTGCTCGCGCTGTTCATTTGTGATCTACAGCAGGGGTGCGGTGACCTAGTGGTTAGGGGTGAGGCCTCATTATGGGAAGGCTGTGAGTTTAAACCCAGACCAGTAGGTTGCTCTGGAACTCCCTCGATCAACGTACAGTCCCCATCGCTGCTCCCTGGGTGCTGGATATAGCTGCCCCCTGCTGGATGGTGTGTGTGGGTTACATACAGGGGAGTGCTGTATTCATAATGACACATAGTCATCTTCACTTTCACTTATTTTTCACTTATTTTTTGCTGTGTGGCTATTATTTACAGTTTGGGGGGGGTTTCCTTTTCTTGTAAAGCCACCATATATGAAGTGAAAGTGAAGTGAAAGTGACAACCCTTGTCATTGTGAGGTCATGGCACAGCACACATGAACCACAACGAAATTTGACCTCTGCATTTAACCCATGCACACTCAAACCCGTGCAGCAGTGGGCAGCTATTGAAAGCGCCCGGGGAGCAGTGACAGGGACGGTACCTTGCTCAAGGGTACCTCAGGGCAACCTACTGGGAAGGGGTTTGAACCTCCGATCCTCCAATCATGCGGCTAACGCCCTAACCGCTAGGCCACCGCTGCCCATATGAAGCAGCTTCATCAAAGAACTCTAATGCATTGTCATTTCCTGAAGACGGCTGCCCTTTGATCCTGCTTTTGATACCTCGGTCTCCAGAACGTCTCCAGTTTGACCCTGATTTCGGGTCATTAAAGCAGCGAAAGCTGGTGAATTGCTTTCCTTCCAGCTGTTGATTCAAGCAAATAACTAAAAAAGGATGCCTTTCCATCACCTCTGTGTACCAGAATCAAAGGCATTTACAGACAATAACTGACTTCTCCAGCTATTTCTGCTTTGCGTAATTTTGAGGCATTAAATGTATTGTATAACTGGCTGCTGGAGCGACTCAGTAAACGTCCACTATGCAACTGCAGTCTTATTTTTACCTTCAGATATCTTCATAATGTTTTTTACTTATCAGGTTCTGTGTGTTTATTTTTACCACCGCCAACTAAAGCTCATACAACTGGCCTGTTTTTTTTGCCAGCTGAACATATATTCTCTCTTTCTCTCTCTCTCTCTAGGACATACTCAGAGAATGACTGTACTGCAGTAATTGAGCCCTGCCTCAGCCCCACGAAAGAACTCATCTACAGCAAAACAGCCAAACAGTGCCTAGAGGAGATATCAGGTATGAAGAATCATTCATTTCTACACACACACAATTATGTCTTTTCTTCTTCTTCTTCTTCTTCTTCTTCTTCTTCTTAGACCAGTATACTATTCCCACTTTACCAGATATTTTTGTTTCCTTAAAATTAACTGAGACTGTGGACCTCACTAAGAGCTGAATAGACACACTCACACGCACACACACACCCACACACATGTTGTAGGAGCTGAAACAAGAACACAACCTTTGTCAACAGAAACACACACACACACACACACACACACATACTTCAACACACTTTGTTTGGACAGTGATATAAACATGGCCTGCCTTTGTCCACCTGTCATTTATGACCTTTTCCTGCTGTGATGGCAATACGGGGGCCAGAAACCTGTGGAGGATGATTTTTCTGTGTGTCTGTGTGTGTGTGTGTGTGTTTGTGTGTTTGTGTGAGACTATTTTAGCTGAGGATGCTTCTGACTATGCCAGATCAATTTTACTTATACATACAGATCCGGTACCCATAAACAGCAGCAAAACTGCCCACCCAAACACACACACACACACACACACACACACACACACACACACACACAAACATACAAATGTGCATGTGAATTTCTGCATGTGAGGAGACTTATAAAGTACATTGACACTGAAACATGCCCGTAACTGTTTTTAAATCATGCGATCATTGCATTACAGTGTTGTAATCACTGACTACAATTTATCAGCATCGGTTTTAGGTTGAATTTTCATGGTTGAATTTTCATGGTCGAATTCGAATTCGAAAGTTCAGAGTAAAATATGAGGTTTAACTGCATTTCAATAACTTTACTATCAACTTTGACGGGGTATTAGTTTCCTGAGAAAACACTACACGTGAGAACATTACAAACGTATTTTATCAGCTCTAGAGGTCCACCTGCAAGAACACATCATCAATCACAGCACAGAAACACTCAAACCCACCAGCTGTAAAGTAAATTCACTTCAATACAATCAGTGGTGGATGTCCTGTTGACACACAATATCTCTACAACATCTGCCATTGTTTTTCCAAAATAGTATTTAGCTTAGCAAGATGCTACTTTAATTTGATGTTAGGGTTCGGATATAATTGTTTTGAATAGGAGTGTGTAAGCATGGGTGTTATAAACCCTAGAAATACGCAATTTTTGTAAAGGCTGAGTCTGGGCCACGATTCAGTAAATTAAAATATCTAAAAATATTTAGTCGTTGGCTTTAGCTGTTTGAAGAGAACTGAAAAAGAGAACTTTTGAAGCGATAGTTTATAAACATTTAGTATCGCTAGGGAAAATATTCAAAATGTCCTAAAAAAGAAGGAAACCACTGGTTTTCTGAGTAATAGACACTGAACCAATTGGTCAAGGAAAACAACAACAACAGATGACCAAAATATTCTCTGAGGGATAAACAAAAAACCCCAAACAGCAGGCAGCAATACTGCCAAGGGTAGCCACTACAATGCTTGGCTGGAGGTTTCACAATCCTCTGTTTGAAGAAGTGCAGGAATGTGGAGACCACAGCACCAGATGCAAGCAAGCAACAGCTATCACCTGTTAACATCTAAAAATCAGACTAGAATTAGCAAAAAACGCATCTCATGACAACTAGGTGTTCAGCTACAAAATGATGGAATGGGCAGGAAATGAACCTGGAAATTTGCTCTATCGTCTCCCAATTCATCTTCTGATCTTATACCCAAATATCTTCTGGGCATAGCAGGAATAAATGAATTGGAGGGTTGTCCTTTCATCATTTCACCCCAGAATGAGTGAGGCAATTGATGCTTGGGGGAACAAGATTTTATAAATATCTGTGCAGGTTGAGTTCAATGAGCATGAAAGTGAAAGTGACTAATTGCCGTGGTGAAAAACAGCACCGCACACAGTGAACCTCAATGAAATGCGAGCTCTGCTTTTCACCCACACACACTATCAGAGCACAGCCATATCACTCGGGGAACAGTGATGGGGACAGTACCTTGCTTAAAGGAACCTCAGGACAAGCTACTGGGATTTTAACCCACAATTTCCTGACCCTCGGGCCGTCTCCCTAACCACTAGGCCACTGCTGCCCCACTGTTGCAGATCAGAAAAGCCTAATGAATTCTAACATACAGTAGTTTCCCCCAAAACTCCCCAAATTCAGTGTGTGATTACTGCAGTTACCTGCAGCGCTAAGTGCCATATAAGCTTTTAATACTTTGTTGCTGTAAACATGAATCCCCAAATGCACCCAGCCTGTACTGCAGGAATTCATAGAAAGCAACATGAATGGAAAAGCATCCAGCAAATTCATTTTAAATAAATCAATTCATCAAATTGGCTCCCACAACACCCCATCTCCACAGCTCTGATTTATTAAATATGCAAATGCTTTTCTTTTTTCCCCCTCTTTCTTTGAGTCTGATTTATCTGATTATGTGCATGAAGGAACGAGAGTTGTTTTCTTTTTCTTTGTTGTCTTGTTTAGTTGTGTTGTTGAAAGGCAAAAAGAGTGCAAGGCAAACCAAAGATTTAAACTGACCTCTAACCTGCCACAAGAATGAGTGGAATGTCATTTGCTGACACACACACAAACACACACACACACACACACACACGCTCACACACACACACACACTTATGAATGCTTCACAAAGAACCACACACTGCATTTCAGGCCTCGTTTTTTGAAGTGGTAGTGTCCAGTGGTTAGATGTGGGTGTGAGGGACGTGCAGATGTGCAGTAGAAGTGCAGATGTGTGTGTAGTGAGTGTGTTTTTTCCATTTTGCCCTTGTTTTAAATGCCAGTTGTGGTCACTGCTGTTGCTCTTGCTGGGCTGCTTATAGATGCCAGTGGCTGTGGTGCATTATAGGTTCCGCCTAACTGTAAAAATGTCTAAATACACAGACACTCACACCCACACACACACACACACACACACACACACACACACACACACACACACATATACATACACACTTACACCTGGCATTTATCCTCTTATCTAGCTGTGATCTGTCCTGTATGAACCAATTGAGTGACCCTTTGAATTGGGAGATTGAAGTTTTTTGTCAGTCGGGGCTTTTTGTTAGCATGATCCTTTGTGGTGTAAATCAAGGTTTGTTCTAGTTTTAGAGGATCAAGGTGAGAAGATCAAGGTGAGAAGATCTGAGTCATTTTCTTTGAATCCCAGTAATTCTCCTTAATTCCAGATTATCGGACTAGATGCCGTAATCTGGTTTAAATCTAGTGAATAATATGTCTTGTGTATTTATAATCCAGATTATAGATTTTAATTTGTGATGATTAAATCCTGATAATCCAGATTATCCAGTAAACCCATATTATCTAGTTTGAATTCAGACTATCTTGGTTGCGTTCTGGTTATTTAGTTCCATGTGTTATTAAGCACAGTCTTAAGATCAGCTGGTTAGTTTATCTGGTTAAAGTTCAGGTTGTTCAGATTAAGCTGAGTGTGTGTGGTTAAAAACAGCAGGGTGTAGCCCTGAATCACTGCTGCAGAGAAAGACTAGAAAAGGTGCTGCAACTCACAGACACACACGCATGCACGCACGCACATACATGCACACACACACACACGCTTAAGTATGCATGCAAACATTTTTATGTATTATTATTATATTGTTTGTGCTCCCTTGGTAGCCAATGGCAACAGCAGACCCAGAGTGAAATAAGGAGAGAGAGAGAGAGAGAGAGAGAGAGAGCAGTAGCTCAGTGCATAATTAAAAAGAGCAGACAGACCCTAAGCATGTGAATCCGTCTCGTCTATCACACACACTTGCGCACACACTCTCACACACTCTCACACACACACACACACACACACACACACACACACACACACACTGCTCCTGCCTGAAACCCACAAGCACACACTCTGTCAGCCTGTAATTAACAGAACAGAGCAGTGCGAGTGAAAGGGCACTTCTGCTTCTGAAAACGGGAGAGAGAGAGAGAGAGAGAGAGAGAGAGAGAGACAGAGAGAAAGAGAGAGAGAGAGACAGACGGGTGGGGGGGCGTGAAAGAGTCAAGTCTTGTATTAAGATAAAAAAGCTGTGTTGAGAAGCTTCAGTGCTAATCCCAAGCTGCATTTCTGCTTGCTGGAAGAAGAGAGAGAGAGAGAGAGAGAGAGAGAGAGAGAGAGAGAGAGAGAGAGAGAGAGAGTGTAAGGGAGAGACAGAGAGAGCGAACAGGGAGGCAGAGTCAAAGAAGAAGAAGAAACAGAAGGAGGAGGAGTGCTTGTCGCGTGTACCTGGATGCGGTTATTGGCTGCATTTTGAGTGTGCGTGTGTGTGTGTGTGTGCGTGTGTGTGTATGGGCAGTGGGATGGCTTTACAGCCTCCCTGGTGTGAGGCGCGGTTTTGCGGACGCGTGGATAGCGAGGGAGAGTCAGCTGCCACCTGAAGATTACACAGGCATACCAGCACAGACACAGACACACACACACACACAGACACACACACACGATGTGAAGAGTCACTGACAGAAAGAGCAGGGCAGCTAGAGCAAAGGGGAAATAGAAAAAAGAAACGAAAATGAAGAAGGGAAGAGAGTTCTCTGTCTTCCGGAACTCAAGCTCATCTCAGCATCACCTCGACAACCGTAACATCCGCAAGCAGCGTTCCCTCGGCAACCTGACTCTGCTCAGTGATGGAGAACAGAAAGTCTACTCCTTTGAACTGGACGAACCCAAAGAAGATGCCAGGCAAAAGAAGCCGGATGGACAGAAGAAGCCGAAAGACGTTGGACCCTCTCGGGCTCGTTCTCTCTCTCTCTCCCTGACCAAGATGCTCTCTCAGTCCGAGCACTCTCTCATCCCCGTGCCCTGGGGTCAAAAGGTCGGCCGGCCGGGCTCAAAGAGAGCCGAGCCTGCAGCAAAAACCAAAGGGCGAGCCAGCCAGGAGGAAGACCATGAGGATGATGAAGATTCAAAGGCATCTGGAGTGGGAGATTGGGCAGAAGAGATAGAAAGTGCCAGAGAAGAAAGAGCTGAACTAGATAAGGAGGTTATCCTGACCATGCTAGGAGATCTGGAGCAGGTTTTGAATACGCAAAAACCCCCGATACGTAAGTGAATGATGCACAAACTCCTTCCTTCATTTAGGGTTATTAACTTTGTACTCTAAGCTTATTTACTCATCTTTTGATTCATTAATAAGCTATTGATCCTAAAACATATCATAATGGTCTCTGAGAATTGTCTTTGGAATTTAACTCGCGTGAACATCCTGCTTCTTGCATTTTGAATTAAACTGAAGGAGATGAGTTTAGTGTCAGTTGTTTAATGCTGCATGGTAATGCTCAGTAATATGTAACTTAAGGCGCTCTTAAAAATTTTAATTTGACAATGTTAAAATTGCAGGACTAGGGTGTGGGAGGCAGCTCACTTCACACCATTTTGAGGTTGATATGGAGGAAAAGTGTCATTTTTCTTACTGTATTATATAATGTTCCATAGAATTTTCTATCACTTGACATCAGCCACTGTGCTAGGATTCGTTAGCGTCATCAATAAAGGTGACTGTGCACTTTGTTTGTTTACCTAACTAATTATTTAATTACAAACTGAAAGTGGGTGTGGCTTTAAGCAGGAATGGGTTGAGAAGTCTGCTGGCGGCGGGGAAATTCACTGATGCCAGCAGACTGCATACATAACCAAGGGACACTGACGTTAATGACATGCACACAAAAAGCAATGCTGATTGGCTGACTGGTTGCATTGAAATGATTTGGGCAGTGCTGGATTTAACACACAGTTCTGCCTGACTCACCATCCCAAGGATTAAAAACATTTGACACACAGGCACAGGATGATATCAGTGATGATTTGGGGTGTGCCATTTATTCATTCAATATCACCACTTGTGCAAAGTGTCAGCCATGATTATTAAGCGTCATTCCTTACATTCTTGTGCCTTAAGCATGAATACTTTATTCATTTTTTAGGAATGATTTATCAAATAAAAAAACATGAACATTGGTCCTGCTGTTTTGATCGCGTTCTCTTGCAGTATCAGAGTATTTGGCGGCTGAATGTACCTGCTCGCTTTGGTCGATGGTGTTTATTAAGGGTGCTTTGAGCAATCGCTCCATTTACTGGCTGTCTGCGTGATCCATGCCTTTGGGATCTTCCAGGCATCACACCCACACACACACACACACACACACACGCACACACACACTCACTCATACATGCAAACACACATAGACTGTGTCATCTCATATACCAGCCAGTTAATGCACATGGCTCATGCTGGCTGCAACAGATGCAGTTTACTTCCTCCATCCAGGGTCTTATACCTCAGGCTATTTTGTCTGTGTCTGCTGTCTGGTGTGTCTATATTTATATGGCTCAAATATGTATATCTTGTTTCTTTTTCATCTGAGTTAATGCAGACATAGACCCTCACTGATAGTAGACTATATAGAGTTGCCTTTGCATTATTCTGGCTGTGAGCTTTTTGTCCGTTTTGCACTGTGGGGCAGTATGTGTTGGTGGATGTGCTTTTTTAGATTTTGTTGGGTACGTTATACTAATGTATGGTTATACAGTATGTTCCTTGCAGTATTGTTGTGCTATCTATAGCTTGTCTAAGAGAATCATATTCTAGTCTCTGTTATTTATCATAAGAAACTCCTCTTTTGCTGTTTCCTTTCACTTGTTTACCCTAAAAGACTCACGGCGTCTATTTGCTAGTCTTTAGTTAACGTGAAAGTGACTACCTGTCATTGTGAACACAGCACAGCACGCTGTGAACCACAATGAAATGCTTCTCTGTATTAAACACACGCACACCATCCAGTAGTGGACAGCCATATCCAGCACCCGGGTAGCTGTGATGGGGAGGGTACCTTGCACAAAGGTACCTCAGGCCAACCTGCTGGTCTGGGATTCAAACCTACACTTCAGACCCAGATTATGGGGCCTCGTCCCTAAACACTAGGCCACCACTGACATACCTGATCATTAGTCGATTCATAGCCAATGCACTTGGCTAGATATTTGGGGCAGCGGTGGCCTGGTGGTTAGGGAGTTGCCCTGGATCGGAAGATTGTGGGTTCGATTTCCTCACCAGTAGCTTTCCCTGTGGCACCCTTGAGCAAGGTACCGTCCCCATCACTGCTCCCCGGGCGCTTCCAATAGCTGCCCCCTGCTGCATGTGTGTTCATGGGTGAAATGCAGAGGTTGAATTCCGTTGTGCTGTGCTGTGCTGCATTTCACAATGACAAGGGTTGTCACTTTCACTTTCATTTGTGGGAGGGGGAGCCTTGACACTGACATGTTTGAAAGCCCCAGCCTCAATGCTTTACCTGATAAACTCATTTCAGTGCACACTACCGTGTGTCCCTACTGTGTTTATTATGGTCCACCACTCTAATAAGATCTGGACAGCAGTGGTCCTGTGGTCAGGAGCTCCTGATGAATAGGGCAGAGGGGGTTAATATTGTAAACTAAAGAGATGGTTTACTGTCTGTAACTGTACATCTGTAGGAAGTATAAAGATTTGGTTTCTAATGAAGTACCTCTTGAGTGGAAGTGCAAGGAATGGGTTTCTACTAGAGGGGCCAGCAGATGAAGTACTTAATAAATATGCCGACAAGTGAAAGTACTAAGTGGGGTTTTCTAATAAAGTGCCCAGTGAGTGGAGGTACAAAGTTGGGGCTTCTAATTAAGTATGTGAGGGTAGATAATGAAAAGTGAACTGCATTCATGCGTAGAGATGCTGCTGTGTTGAGGAGCATTGAGAAGTGCAGATGTACCTTCATCAGCCAGTTTGTCAGCAATAAAGTCACACTTGATTGGTGTTAAGTAGGGGTATAGTCATGCAGGGTGTGTGTGAGAGAGAGAGAGAGAGAGAGAGAGAGAGAGAGAGAGAGAGAGAGAGAGAGAGTGTGTTTGTGTATCTGAGCTCTTTTTTGTTTTCTTCTTTGTTTGCATGTGGTTATGTAGGTGTGTGAGTATGTCTGGGATGAAATCTGTGTTGTGTGCATGTGTGCCTTTTGTGTGTGTGTGTGTGTGTGTGTGTGTGTGTGTGTGTGTGTGGGTAATGTTTTAATGGACAGAAATGCTTCTTCTTCCTTTTATGCAGTTCAGCTCAGTTTTCCAGCCCATTACAAACCCATAAATCATAGCCTCTGGTCAACTGTGTTTGTGTGTGTGTGTGTGTGTGTGTGTGTGTGTGTGTGTGTGTGTGTGTATATTTGTTTGTTTTCCCAAGGGGGCTAATTTCCTGTTTTTGGCATCTCACAACCGTCTATTACTGAGTCGGAGGTAGACATAGGAAAGGTGTCTTGGTGTGTATATACATACACATACATGTACACACACATACACACACATGTTAGAGCTTTAAATATTGACAGAAAATCTTGAGGATCCAACTGCTTACATCAGCTTCAGACATTATCTTCCAAAAAGGTTTGGGTCTAGTTCATAATCCATAATCCATAATCTGGGTTCTCAAACTCAGTGTTAGAGTGGAGCATGCATTTCCCACTTTTTCTATTTTTTGGATAACACTTCATTTAGATGGACCCCTAAAGATTATCTGCAGATGTAGTGATTGTCACATTAAATGCTTTATTGCAAAACTCTCTGCTGAAACTGACCTGCTTATCAGTATTAGTGCTTGGTTTCAATATTTCGTTTTGGGATTATTTTTTGCCATTTTATTTGAATACATGGTTTGATTATTAAATCCATTTAAACAGCAGATTATTTCTTTATTACATGTTATTTTACACCAATCAACCACTGCAATAAAAACACTAATAAGTGAAGAAGATAACATTAAGTCCTTTCAATGGCCCAGAAGTGAAATATATTAGTATTTTTTATTAGTATTTATAAGTCAGTTCTTGGATCTTCAGTTCTGAAATGAGTGACTTTGACGTGGATCCAACACTGGTCCACAAGTCTCATTGATGTATGTTGGGAGTGAAGGCTAGCCTGGCGTTTCTGATCCTACAGAAGCGCTTGTGTAGCTTCCTATAATAGAAAGGTGTCGCCCGATCCATCGCAGCTTGCTGCGTAGACCAGTCAGAGTGCCCATACTGAAAGCTGTCTTCCCCTGAAAGTACCCACAGTGCGGATGTGAGCAACAGAAGTGGAACAAGTGGTTAAGAGCCTATCCTAGCTGCAGGAACTGCAGGAAGATCTAAGTCATTAGGTAATGGGGCAGAGAAAGCCTAGCTTAGGGACGAAGCCCGGGGATCATAAGGTTGTGTGTGCAAATCCCAGACCAGCAGGTTGTCCTGAGGTACCTTTGACCAATGTACCGATCCCATCACTGCTCCCCGGGTGCTGGATACAGCTGCCCCCTGTTGGACAGCGTGTGGGGGTGAAAAACAGGATCTGTTTCACTGTGCTGTGTTTCATAGCAACGCATAGTCACTTTCACTCCGCTTTCACTTTGCGGTGTGTTTCTGGATAACACTGAGTGATAAATGCTGTAAAGTGTGTAAGAAAATGTTTATAGAATGATGATAAGTCCCAGTCATTCTTATGATCTTTTACAAAGTCATGTGACGGAGTTGGACTGTTGCTGCACATTTCTTTTGGGTGCAGGAAAAGCTCAGATTTAATATGAACACATCCATAAAAGTCATCAATCTACAAGCAAGGAACATTATATTAATATTAATATTAATATAAATAAAAATTAATATTAATAAAAAAAGAAAAATCTGCCTCACAGCTCATTTAGTTAGTGTAATGATATTAAATAAAAGATCAAATGCAAGTGAATGAGAAATGTTTTAAAATCTATGGAACATTTTTAGAGCTGTTTAATATGATGGAATGTTTTGACAACAACAAAAACAAACGTGGATAACCTCGTGGATTCGATCCTGTGTCAGTTGTGTCTGTTCACTGATCTTTTGGTTTTGTGCACGAGAAAGTAGTTCAAATTAGTCATGAGTTTTTACATCACTAATTACACAACCATCCATTTTTCCAATGTTAACTATATTTATGTTAAACGATTAATGTATAAGGGGCAGCGGTGGCCTGGTGGTTAGGGAGTTGCCCCAGATCGGAGGATTGTGGGTTCGAACCCCTTACCGGTGGGTTGCCCGGAGATACCCTTGAGCAAGGTGCCGTTCCAGTTGGTTCGCTCCTCCCTGCGATAGGCTGGCGACCTGTCCAGGGTGTGTCCCCGCCCTTCGGCCTGTGTGAGGTGGGATGGACTTCAGCACCCCCCCACAACCCTAATTAAGACAAGCGGCCCAGAAAATGACAGACTGATAAATGTATGTATATAAGTGGCTCTGTAACATGTCTCGTTCAAATTGCAGACTAAAACTCTTCAGCATTAAAGAGCTGCACTACACTGCTGTTGGCTGAAGGAGTCACTACAGGTAAACGTGTTGGTTCGAGCTGTTTTTGCTGGACAGGAGGAGCAGTGTCACCATGTACTGATGGCTTCGCTCAAAAAAACAAAATTTAATAAAGTTCTGGACAGATATCATGCATGATAGTGCATATTATGCATGTATTTCACGGGCAGCGGTGGCCTAGTTCATGGAGAGTTGGCTCATGGGTTTGAATCCCAGACCAGTAGGTTGCCCTGAGGTACCTTTGATCAAGGTATCGCCCCCCATCACTGCTCCCCGGGCACTTTCAAAAGAGGTTGAATTAAGTTGCGTCTCACTGTGTGTTGTGCTGCGTTTCACAATGATAAGACTAGTCAATTTCACTTATTTTTTTCTCCTTTCCTCAGAAGTGTCCTCATCCTCTCTCTATTCTCCTTATGTACAGTATATATTCATCTTCTCACTTCTCCAGTTCCATCTTGCCTTTCGTCTTGATGGTCACTTTCCTTTCAGTCTTTGGAGTTTAAGCAAAAGGTATTGGTTGATATTAAAAATGAAATATGTGCTTTAGCATTTAGTTCCATGCTGTACTGCACCTGACCTGCTTATTTGTGTAATCATGGCCCAATATTTTTGCTCCTTTTAAATAATGTTAGTGCCTTCAAACTGTACACAGGAAAGAAATTATGGTTTTACAAAGCCTAACACTCGTAATCGTAATGATTCTATAAACGATCAATGATTCAATATGTGATGTAAATGCGCCCACCCTTGCAGCACCCAGTGATTGCTTCTGAAGTGACGCTTGAATGTTTAAATACTGAATAGGCAAGTGGAACCTCAGCCTTTGGCACATCAGTCTGTTTTCTCCACTTAAATCCACTGAAGAATAGCCGACCTACTGTCCAGCTCAGTCTTCCCAGAGTGGTACAGATAGATGAGACTGCATTAAATGTCTTTCTTCTCTCTTTCTTGTCTCCTCTACCTACTTCCCTGCCTCCCTCTCTTGCGCTTTCTTTCTCTCTTTCACGATTACTCACTGGGCGTTGGTGTGAGGTGACAGAGACTGAGATGGTGTGAGTTGTGCTGGCTGGCATTTCAGCATTTCTACAGTGGAGGAGGGAGGGTGTCTGAAACAGCAGGGACTGAAAAATCTAATCCAGTACTAAATCATGGGAGTCAACTATTGAAACAGACCATCAGAACAACCCAAACATTGGCTGATATCAATATCATGGTAATGATAGCTGGAATAATAGCTCTTCAGTGTAAATCTAGAAAAAAAATTGTTAAACTTTTTCTTAAGAAAGTCTTTATTATTTTTTCCAAAAAGTTTAATTACATCAAAAACTCAAATAAAAACTTTATAGTGAAGGAAGTACCCAACAGGAGAAAATTGTCCTTTGAAAAAAATGGAAAAAATGAGAAATTACAGTTTCAGAAGATTACCTTATTAAGTCTTATAGTCTAGGTAATAAGTCATAATTATTTTCAAGAATGAAAGTTTTTATTTTTTCATTTTTTAGTAAGAGAAAGGTAAAGAAACATTAAGGGAGGTCTTTTGTTTTTATTTGTATTTTTTTTCATTTTTTACATTTTTTCTTTTTTAAATTAAAATTTTGTAAATTACATTTTGCAAAGCTTTATCTTTGTAACATTGCTCTCATTTTCAGCATCTAACGAATGAAACTGGAGTAACAGATGGAAGCAGGTGTCTATTGCCCAATCAGCAACTAATAAAATGTAGTTACATTTTGTAATATTTAGAATTGCTACTGGATTTCATTTTTTCTTTTTTTTTTTTTTTTTTTTTTTTTTTTAAGTTAGTCTGGTAAATATTAGAAAAATTATAAAACGCACATGCAGGGTGTTAATAAAAGACAAGAATCAACTCTTTACTTGGTGGGCAACTATAATGGATTAAATAGGAATTTACCAATTACATAGAAAAACAGCTAAAAAAAAAAAAAGTATGTATATATATATATATCAGCTGAAGTGAATAAGCTAAAATGGCACAAAAACATCTTAAAACAGGCCAAGTGACTGTGACAGAGTGTGCTGCACAGGCAACATGCTGTAGAACAGAATCCTTCTATCCTCCTACAGAAAAGTGATGAGTCTGAATGCTCTCTCTTTCCCATCAGCGACGGCTGTTGTTTCATGTTCAGAGAAGAGACGGAGGTGACAGACGGCGTCCTCTGGCTGCTAACCGCAGCAGGGTTGGATCACAATGCCTGAGCCTAACAAATCTTAAAATATCCAGCAGATGTGCTTTCGGTATTGATGTCAGGGTTACAAAGTACAACGGCAGGCAAAAGTTTGGACACACCAGAAAAAATGTGAAGCAATTATTTTGGAAGACACGGCACATGAAATGTCATTCTGAAATCGTTTTTTATTGCTCCACACCAGAACTGAATTATCACAATTTACAGGTGATCAGAAATACCACTGCCATCAGCGCAGCTGTTCATTTGCACTTTTTGATTCATTTGATTCATTACTGGCTCTCTGATTGACTCGTTTTCTCAACTGCAATTTCTGTGATGTTAGAAAATTACATTTCATCATCTTTCCCAGATTTAATTAGATGGTCAAATGGAAAAATTATAGAATGTAGAGGCAGGATTTTAATAAAAGTGAAGAATCAGCTCTTAACTTAGTGGGCTATTATGAAGGATTTACCAGTGAACAGGACCTAAATTGGGTGGTGTTGGTCTAGTGGTAGGGTACTTGCCTACAGACCTATGGTTCAAATCCCACCTTTGACACTACCACCACTAGGTCTCTGAGCAAGACCCTTAACCCTGAGTTACTTCAGGGGGACTGTCCTTGTAATGAGAACATGGAAGTCGCTGTGGATAAGAGCGCCTGCAAAATGCTGCAAATGTAAATTGGAGTCAAAAGATCTTGAATTAAAGCAGCTTGGTTCTGAAATGAAAACGTTTAGTCCATAAGGGAGCTACTTATTCCAATGGTGAACTGATTGAGCCTGCTCCCTTCCATGATGCTCATGGTGTGTCTGATCACTTTCTTCTCCACCAGGTGAAGACCCTGAGACCAGACGAATGCGAACAGTGAAGAACATTGCTGACCTCAGGCAGAACCTGGAAGAAACCATGTCTAGTTTACGGGGGACGCAGATCAGCCATAGGTGAGTAACGGGACTGGATTCAGCCTTATTATTGCAGATTGGACATTTAAATCAGAAAAGATAAACATACATAACAACAATAAAAACATTGTTTACTAAACCATATCTCACAATGATCAACACTTCTTAGACAGCTCCTAAATTCCTGGTTCGGCTAATTAATCATGGCACATGGCTTGTTTGTAAGGTAGCAGAAAGGAAGATGTTTCTGAGTAGATGAGGAGGATTTAACGGTTTTGTTGTTGCGTTTTGGTTTCATTTTGCAGCGGATTGTTTCCCACTAAACCACTGGGATGAACACATGATAGAGCAGGTTGATCCCAAATTGAAGTGACTCTGAAGCTGTTTGTTCCCAGATTGAAAAAGCTTGGTCCCAAACTGAAGCACAATAATAATTACTGAAGCAGACCCTTATTCCCATGTAGACTTAACGATCAGTTATTTATCTTAACTACTAAAATAATTAAAGTCAATACCTATTATAGTTCCTTCTGCATAAAACGCTCAGGGTGGTGGCCTACCTTCCGACATCCCTTTTGGGATGGTTCCTTTAAGGATAAACCCTCGGAGAACATAACAGAATCATATTTCAGGAATGGCTTCATTGAACTGGTACACTCGCGTCTTGACTCCAGGCTTTTTATTAAATGTTTCTATTTTTAAAGGCTGAAATCCTAAGAAAAGGTTAGGTTATGAAAAGGTTAGATTATGAAATGGTACAAATATGCTCCTTTTAAGAAACTTTTTAAAGGTACACACCCAAACCTTAAGGCCAATATAGTTCCTGCGGGTGTATATTATATTGTTTGTTCAGAGATGACCAAAAGAGTACCTGTCCAGTACCTTTTTCAGGGACATTAGGACTCCTGTTTAGGCCTTTTGTCAGGAGGTAATACCTTTTCAGGAGGTGTTTGTCTGATTTCACTGCTTTCTCCAGTGGTGGGAGCCCCATCTAATTAAAAAAAGGGGGCAGTGGTGGGCTAGAGTTTAGGGACAAGGCTCCAGGATCAGAAAGTCGTGGGATTGACCTGAGATACCCTTGAGCAAGGTACTGCCCCCATCACTGCTCCCTGGGTGCAGTGCATTTCATTTTTTTTTTTTTTAGCTGTGTGCTGTGCTGTGTTTCACAATGGCAAATAGTCACTTTCACTTCACTTCAGTTCACTGACATTAGACAGACCGTGCTTGCAAACTACACTCCCATCACATCACCTGCTGGCTCGTGTCTTCTCACACACCTGTCCATCTGATCCCTCCTGCAGGACTCGAAGGTCATTCCTCCATCTAAACACTGCCACTGTTTTTCAGATTGCAAATTTACACCTAGCTTGAAAAGGTGGCCCAAAGATCAAGCTAATTCAGCTGCCGGGAGCTACTCAGACTTGTTGAAGTCAGATGTAAATGTAATATCGCCACCCAGTTTCCCACGTTCCAACGTTCCACCCAGCCCTCTCTCAAATGCATCTATTTCTCTGTAGCGCAAAAATGATTCCCAAATCAGGGACAGCTGGGCTTTACTGTCATCATCTCCTGTGCCAGGTTAAAGTGTTTGAAGCTTAAGCTCAGTCTGGCAGTCAGGATCACAAACTGCCTCAGATTGTAACCACAGTCAATGCCAGCTAGTAATAAAGGCACAGCTTAGCTTCATCCAGTGTTTGGAAGTTAGCGAAGACACTAAAACTTCAGCACAACTAAGTGAGAAGCCTGCTATTATAAAGCACACACACACACACACACACACACACACACACACACACACACACACACACACTCAGGTTCCCAATTTCTTCATATCTCTCACTATATTAGTGCAATTTCAGTTGAAAATGGTTCAGACGGAGTGTTATGACATGACAGATGGTGCAACCCCTCTCTCTCTCTCTCTCTCTCTCTCTCTCCCTCTCTCTCTCCTTCTCTCTCTCTCTCTCTCTCTCTCTCTCTCTCTCTCTCTCTCTCTCTCTCATTCTCTTTGTCTCTGTAAACTGATGCATGGCCATTCTTGGTTTTCCGCCCCATTGATTCCCAAGATGGCTCAGGGCTGAGACTGGCCTTCTCCCTTCATCACTGTTGTAGTTATTAAGAGCCGATAGACCCACAGGTTCAGGTTTAAAGGAGCAGCTGCAGCAGCTTTACGTTGTTCAAACCCACAGAGCAAAACACTGATTGGAAAATGAAATCAAGACCGTATGTTGATGGGGAGGGGTAACAGCAGGATGTAGGTTGATTATGATTACCTAATGGATCATGTTTTATGAAAAAATATGAGAATGAATTAAATGAATGTAAAAAATACAATTATGAGCATTGTTTTTACCTTAAATTATAAGTGACGTGAAAGTGAAAAAATTGAAAGTGACTATTCTTGTCTTTGTGAAACGCAACAAAGCACAACACAACGAAATTCAAACTCTGCGTTTCACCCATACAAACGTGCAGCAGGGGGCAGCTGTTGAAAGTGCACGGGGAGCAGTGACGGGGATGGTACCTTGCCCAAGGGTACCTCAGGGCAACCTACTGGTGAGGGAACCGAACCCACAATCTTCCGATCCGGGGCGACTCCCTAACCACTAGGCCACCACTGCCAATAACTGTCAATAAAGTTTACTTTCATTTTGTCACTATTGGTATATATATTGGACAAAATTGGGCAGCTGTGGTCTAGTGTTTAGGGACGAGGCCTCAGGATCGGAAGGTCATGGATTTGAATCCCAGATTGGTAGAATGCCCTGAAGTACCCCTGAGCAAGGTACTGTCCCCATCACTGCTCCCTAGGTGCTGGATATGGCTGCTGCCTGCTGCACAGTGTGGGTTAAACAAATGCATTTGTTTATGTTTCACTGTGTGCTATGCTGTGCATAATGACGAATAGTCATTTGACTTCACTTTCATTGGCTAATATTGTTTTTTATAATAATAATATCAACGATTATTAAATCATTAAAATTGATCATATTGATATTAAGCATTGGCTCATTAATTATGCAATAATGGATAATAACTTCCTTTTATTATTACCGCAACTCTCAGACACACACACACACACACACACAAACTCATACACACACATCCTGTCAACCTTGCTCTCACCACTGTCAAGTCTCATAACTGACGTCTCCATGCACATGTACACTGCTGTACACACACAGTACTCTCATCACACTCGTCCGAGGCCCCGTGGATAAACCATATTGATCTGAGTGGGTTTTTATTTTATTTTTTTTTGGGGGGGGGGGGGGTCACAGGGTACATATGCTATTGATTGACAGCAAAGAAAATCTCTTATGAGTTAAAGTGTATGACCTTCAAGGACAAACCACAGTTTCATATTTTCCTTCATAGTGAATGAAAATCAATTTTGAGGAAATTAATCAAAAACAGAAATCCCATCTCTCCCAGAATTTGGGGAGTTTCACACATTTAATGAACGGCTTTAGTGGGACGGTCCGGGTTCTTTCAGTGAATGAATGAGCGAGAGAGTGAGGAAGTGAGTGAGCGAGTGACAGAGAGAGTGAGTGAGTGATTGACCATTTGGACAATGTCCAAAATCCTCAGCTGTGTGTGATCTCACCATATATGCATTCACTGACATACCGTGTCTGTTTTAATAAATGTCAGTGCTGGTCACCTGAGGGGTTCATGACCACCGCAAATCAAGGGGCTAACAATAATACAGAGGAACAGATGGACTGTAGTCTGAAGCTGTAAACTAAGAGCTTACAATAAAATGATGTAGTGAATGAATGGATAAAACTTTTATTACTCTACTCTTGTATTTGTTGAAGAACATTAAAATATATCGAAATTTTTTCTGCTCAGAACGGATTTTTTTATTCTTGGTTTGATGGCGGGATGTGTTGAAGCATTTCAGTTGGAGCCCAGAGGCTTTTCCTGAGGACCAGTTTGTTTATTGTTTGCTTACAGCTTGCCATAGGCAGGATAAATTATTCATAGCTTTAGCAAGTGATTTTAGCTCGACCCATTGGCATCTAGTCGGGTGTCATCTGGCACTTGGCACTCGTGTGAGTGTGTATGTGTTTATCTCTTTATGGACGATCAAACCACACACGGATGCTGTTTGGTTGTTTGACTGTATTCCAGGAGGATTATTTCCCCAAACCTGCAGCTTTTATTAGAAGCTCTAAGAGGTCAGTGTAGAGCTTTC
>CM029392.1:1716887-1839387 GCA_017165825.1 Hepsetus odoe
GGACGGTAAAGCGATGGCACGTCTGTAGTTACGCTCTCGAGTCGCCATAGAAACCAGAATCTTGCTGATGTGAGAGCAGTAAAAGACAGGCTCACATATGATGATTGATGTGCAGAGTTAAGAGAGAATAACTCTAAAGAAAGCGCTTCCTACTCACTATACACACACACACACACACACACACACACACACACACACCCCACACACACACACACACCCACACACACACTCACACAATTGCATCTCAATTGCAGAGGAATAGCAGAATTAGATATACGCAGGTGTTCTGCCTTGTACTCTCGACCTTCCTGCCTCGGTGCTGATAAGATAGTCTATGACAGGCTATGTGTGTGTGTGTGTGTGTGTGTGTGACTGTGTTAATATGTGTGTGTGTGTGAAATAAGTGTAATGAGATTATGTATTTAAGACTTACAAATTTGTCAAATTCTAAGTACAGTAAAGATTTAGACACTGATTGAATTTTGTAGCACAGACAGACAGACAGACAGACAGACACACACACACACACACTGATGATGGAGCAGTAATGATGGAATTAACAAACTAGCATATGTATAGTTCTTTCACACCTGATTATATTTTGCAAAGGCTTAGGACAAACACACTACATATCTTTGCCACACACTGCTTTTGTCTCTCTTATTCTGAATGTGCATGTTTGTGTTTGCACACCCAGGTATATGTGAGGTGGAGGTATTCCTTGTACTCCACTTGGTGTGAGTGGAGTCCTGAGCTGCCGTCCACCCGAGAGGTTATCCACAGAGGGGTCAGAGAGCAAGGGGATGTTGACAGGTAACACACATCCTTCTCCTCACTCACCTGCTAACAGCAGGAGTCAAACAGGACTGGATGGTGGACGCTCTGAAATGACGTGGTGTTATATATCTGACCCTACAGATCACTTTGCTCTTTACAGCTACAGACTTTATTCTCTTTATTCCTCTGCTTCGTTCATCGGTAGTCAGTCCTCCACAGCACTACAACTTATCTCTTGCATTGAAGCATGTGTTATGCTGACTGTAACTTAGCCTGACTCATTAGAACCTTTCTCATTTTAAAAATAGGTGGAATTAAATCAACTGGACACAAAGGAGAGATACCAGATGCTGGTATTCCTTCTAATCCAGCTGTTAAACTGATCAAACGAAATGAAACACACCTGAATTGTCTTCTGCATTTGTTGTTCTACCACACCTTCAGTGAAGGAGCAGTGGGCTGGAATATCTGCATCTCCATAGTGGGGGCTGGGTCATGGTGTTTAAGTGACAATGCCTTGTCATTACCCAAGGTCACAGCAGCACACAATGAAGTGGACCTCTGCATTTAACCCATGCACTCAAACACCATGCAGAGGCAGCTATTCAGCGCCAGAGCAGTGATGAGGATGTTTGCTGCTCAAGGGTACCTCAGGGCAACCTACTGTGGGGGTTTGAACCCACAATCTTCCAATCCTGTGGCCAACTCCCTATACTAGATTTGCCCTTTCTATTCTTTCGTGCCTTGTCCAAAAGGGCTTTAATTGAATGCAGTCCTTAGCATCGTTCCACTGATCGCCCGCATCTTCTTGCTGGTCCAAGCACTCTTCTCTGAACATAAGGCCATGGGTGCCTGTAACAATGTAACAATGCACTTTCTATTAACCACCAATCTCTTTGTAGGCTACTCTATGCAGCTGTATCATATTCATTATTAAATCTGGAGATGGCATCAAATCAGAAATTTGTGCCTCTCAATTAGAAACAGTGCTGTGTGGATTTTCTTTCTTTTCTTGTGCCGTTTCAATAATAAATACATTGATCTTTGGCACCGGTGTAATTATAGCTTAGAGACAGAGTCAGAGAGGAGAGACAGCATTGTTTTAGACAGAGGTGCAGAGGAGACTTTTATAACAGGAGAAGGATGCTCAGGATGGAGCTGCCAGGAAAGAGGGACGTGGGCGTGGTGAGGGTGTCGTGTTGTCGGTTTTGAAGGAAGATGCAGAGGACCAGTAGGAAATGCAGATGGTCGATCACGATGTAGGCCCTGAAAAGGAGCAGCTGGAAAAAGAATGAAGTAGTTCTAGGTTCTACGCAAGAAGAGGTCTATTACGGTGTCTTGTGTGTCCATGTTTACGAAAACAACTAATTACTCTGCTGTATGTGTAAGATCTAGAACAAGTCCAGAAATAAGCTTAGATTGTTTTCTTCGGAGAAGAAAGTGTGGATGCCATCGCTCAGGTATTAGGAAACCTGGGCTGTGTGAAATGGTGTTCCAGAAGGAGTGGTAGTTATTTTGTATAGATCCTCTCCAGTCTTAGTGAGCTTCCACTTTGGCAGGCCATTTAACAACCTGGTGCAGTCGAGGAAGAAAAATCGTTAGGAAGAGAGTGAGATGAATGTGCAGCGCTTTTCACTAATGTTAGATCTGAGATATGGAAACCATTACTTTACTGACTCTACTTCAATTGATTCATGCATACATTTAGCTCAGGGAGTCAGAGATAGCATCACCAGGTTCCAAAGCCCATATACCTTCCACTATACTCATTCAGCCAGGAACGGGATTGGTCTGAAGTCTGGAGACGGTTCGCTTTAGAACTATGAGGATAATATTACAATGAAGGAAGCTTCATGAAATCGCAGTGTGCTCAATGCATTCCTAAATCATCACACACTCTTTAGACAGTTGGCTTTGTAGCATCGGTCCTCAAATGCCAAGCATGATTCTGCTAATCATACCACAATTAAACAAAAAACGAAAGAAAAACTTGCTAAATTTCACTTTTTGCCAAACTGTTCCTTTGAAGATGATGAATTACATCGTTTGTTTCCACTGAATTTGCATTGCTTCTGGCACCCAGAATCTCACAATTCAGTCTTATTTGTCCCTCTTTAATAGATTCTGCAGTCTATCAGGCAGCTCAGTCAGAAGGAGTTTGGACTGGTTCTGTTTTTTTTTTTGGAGCAGGGAGAGAGGCAGAGATGGATGGAGAGAATGACAGTAACAGATGAATGTGAGTCTACCAGACATCAAAGCTTGACTGTCAGATGTTAGAAGAATGAAAGCTTTGTGAATAGAACAGAAGATATTTCCTGCCAGCACTGACATGAAGTAAATTTCAGTGACTAATGGCTCTTCTGAATATGATTTGCAATTTGACAGGATTTATCTACTACCCCACACTGCAGTGCACTCCCTGGCCACTTTATTCGAAACACCTACCTTATGTGTATACCAGCCTTTATTGGGAAACACCTACTATCTAACACTCAATGATTACTTATTAAAACGCCTACCTTATGTGTGAATGCTGAGATGCACCCAATAATTTCCCAAACCATCTGAATAAACAGTTGCTCAGCGCTTTTCTGTGATGAAGGGACAAATGTAACGTTCTGTATCACACTGTTCAAATGAACCATTGTTGTTACGGTTGATTGCAAATTCAGACGGACAGTTTCACCATCCCTGCCTGAGTGCTGGGTGCACTACAGTCCAGCACACACTCTCTCTCTCTCTCTCTCTCTCACACTCTCTCTCTCTCCACCTCTCTCTCAGATACTCTCTCTCTCTCTCTCTCTCTCTCTCTCTCTCCAGACCTCTCTCTCTCTCTCTCTCTCTGCTCTCTCTCAGATACTCTCTCTCTCTCTCTCTCTCATCTCTCTCAGACCTCTCTCTCTCTCTCTCTCTCTCTCTCTCTCACACACTCTCTCTCAGACACTCTCTCTCTCTCTCTCTCCCTCTCTCTCTCTCTCTGACACTCTCTTTCTCTCATGCTCTCACACTCTCTCTCTCACACACTCTCTCTCAGACACTCTCTTTCTCACACACTCTCTCTCTCTCTCACACATGCTCTCTCTCACACTCTCGCTCTCTCTCTCTCAGACACTCTCTCACATGCTCTCACTCTCTCTCACTCTCACACACTCTCACACACTTTCTTACACACACACTCTCTCACACTCTCTTTCACACTCTTTCACATTCTCTCACTCTCCCTCTCTCTCTCTCTCTCTCTCCCTCTCTCTTTCACTCACTCCCCCACCCCTCTCTCTTGTCCTCTAATTATGTAGATAAACATTTTCCTCCTCGTTTGTTGTGTAGTGAAGTTGGAGGGAGCTGGATGTATTGAAGACTCTACAGGGACTTGTTAGAGCTGAGAATATTACTCCTAATCACACACACACACACACACACACACACACACACACACACTCGTGTTAAAAAAAGTTATGAAAGAAATGTAATTTTTGATTTAATTTTAGAATCGATACAATACATATTTGTTTGCATTATTAAAATATTCCTGTCATGATTTTTATACATTCAATTTGTGGCTGTCCTGTCACTACCATTACATTTCCAATCGAAAATTTAAGCAAATAAAGAATGTAGAAGCCCCTGAGGGGTCCACTTTGGCATGTTGTGCATTGTATTCTCTGTGGTCATTCATGTTTCTTTACAAAATTAAGATTTTTTTCCCCCCTGCATTTAGACACCAGAGTGTATTTTTACACCATTTAAACCAGGCCTGAAATTTAGAGAGGCTCTGGATTCGAGCTTTGCACTCAGAACATCTCAGTATAAGTGATATTTCAGCAGGAACAGTTCATTATAACCAGTCTGACTGAACTCCACCGTCCCTGCAAATTGTGCAGTAACAATGTGATGTGTGTGTTTGCGCGTGTGCATGTATCCATGCGCGGATGCCATCTGTGTGCAACACCTCAAAGGGTCAAGCTGCTGAGATCTGGGCGGTTAAACAAAGCTCTCTCTGTCTGTCCCACTGCGGCACTCAGCATGGACCCAAACACACCGTCTGCAGAAAAGCAAGATTAACTCAACCTGCCCAAGGCCTTAAGATCACTGCATGATGGATGAAGCAGCCTGTCATAAACTGCCAATGCACTCCCAGCACAGGAGTGATAATGTTAAACAATGTAGTTCACACCGATTGTCTAAAGTTTGTGGACAGATAGCTTTCTAATGCAGATAAATGTATATGTTGATTTGCAACAACTTGATCTGATAGTTTTGTTGTTTGCTATTATGTTGGGTTAAATTACATTAGGTTGGGAAGGTTAGGTTGCATTGGGTTGGGGTGGGTTGGGCTGGGTTAGAATAGATTAGATTAGATTAGGTTGGGTTGGGTTAAATTAGATTAGGTTGGGTAGGTTAGGTTACATTGGGTTGGGGCGGGTTTGGCTGGGTTAGATTAGATTATAGTAGATATGGTTGGGTTAGTTTAAATTAGGTTGGGTTAGGTTACATTGGGTTGGGGTGGGTAGGATTAGATTAGATTAGATTAGATTGGGTTGCGTTAATTTACATTAGGTTGGGTAGGTTAGGTTACACTGGGTTGGGGTAGGTTGGGCTGGGTTACATTAAATTAGATTTGGTTAGATTAGAAATGGTTGGGTTAGGTTACGTTGGGTTGGAGTGGATAGGTTTAGATTAGATGAAATTAGGTTGGGTTGGGTTAAATTACATTAGGTTGGGTAGGTTCGGTTACATTGAGTTGGGATGGGTTACATTAGATTAGATTAGGTTAGATTAGATATGGTTGGGTTAGGTTAAGTTAGGTTGGGTTAGGTTACGTTCAGTTGGAGTGGGAAGGGCTAGATTAGATTAAATTAGGTTGGCTTGGGTTAAATTACATTAGGTTGGGTAGGTTAGGTTAGATTGGGTTGGGCTGGGTTACATTAGATATGGTTGGGTCAGGTTAAGTTAGGTTGGGTTAGGTTACATTGGGTTGGGGTGGGTTGGGCTTGGTTAGATTTAAAAGCGTGTCTTTATTTAATACAGAGCACAATTATTTCTTTGAGAAAAAAAAGAAATCCATCTTAGACACTGTAGCTAATTAAAAGCTGATTCAGCATTTTTCAAAGATGTTTTAAATGTATTTTTTGGATTCTGAACTGCTGGAGCCTAAATCACTAGATGACACTGCAAAAAATAAAGCCTACCCATGACTGTTAAGAGGACAACCATATTACATGTGGAAATATGAAAGAGCCAAACCCCACACGTGATATCCAGTCAGAGTTCATTTGAAACACCTAATCATGTTTTACCTTCATCCCAGCGTAGATCCCTCAGCTGAAAAAAACAGAAACACCATCCTGAAGCCTTGATTTTGTTTAGTAACTTGTCGCTCGGCACAAAACTAATATCAGAAACATTTAGTGATGCACTAAACACTCTCAGCTGATCGACTGCATTTGCAGTTCAGAAAATAAAATGATCCAAATTTTCCCTGAAGTATCTTTTTAACTTGATCATGATCTGCTGTTGAAAGCTGTTCTGATCGATAGCACATCTGTGAAGGTCGAGAGTGATGGAGAAAATCGGAAAAAAAAACTCCACAACCATAAATCCAGCCGTCAGGCTTTCAGCTATAAATACTCCCATCATGCAACATAGATAACCCATGCTGGAACTGCACAGGGTCAGATAGATGGGGCCGAACAACAGAGAGATGAATAAATAACATCCTTCGCTTTTAGAGTGAGAGAGAGAGGAAAAAGAGGTAGAGAATAAAAAGGAGGAAGGGAAGCAGAGAGAAAGAGACCAGATAAAATAAGAGATGAAAAAGAGAGGTAGGCAGAAAAAAAGAGAAGGAATACAAAGTTGCAGAACGAGGAGATCTAATGACAGTGAAAGATAGAGACAAGCAGATGAAAGAAAAGCGAAAAATAGGGAGAAGAGAAGGAGAGTAAGAAACAGAAAAAGAGAGAGAGAGTCCTAATGACAGCTTACTCTGCATTCTTCTGTTTTGAGGAGAGTTTCCTGGACCGGTTGCTGTGTGTGTGTGTGTGTGTGTGTGTGTGTGTGTGTGTGTGTGTGTGTGTGTGTGTGTGTGTGTGTTAGCAGCAGGCACATTTGCTTGCTGTCCTTACAGAGACATTGACATTCTGTTGTTATATAACACTATATTTAAGGTTCCTGCTGCTTCTTCACTTCAGCTGCTGAATAATAAATAAGAAACTTCTTACTTTATCGAGTCTTTTTTGGACTTTATCTCTGCAAAATCATTTCATTTCAATTTCAAATGTAAAACCTGTTCCCTCTCGTGTCACAAATGTTGTCAGTTGGGTAAAAGCCAGAATATCCTGTCCCGGGATGGGTATAGACTAATTGGAGGGCAGTAAGTTTGTTGTAGCCATCAGCACTAGATAGTTAGATAGTTTTCCTGTTAGGAAAATATTTAGTAGTGACATAAATTTTGTATCAGTTTTATTATTAATATTAGCCCCCGATGCCTGCTAAATAAATAGTCAGTCAGTCATTTTCTGCCGCTTGTCCCAAGCGGGGTCGGGGGGGAGTGCTGGAGTCCATCTCAGCTCACACAGGGCGAAGGACGGGGGACACACCCTGGACAGGTTGCCTAAATAAACAGTGTGTAAGATAAATGAAATATTACGATCTATATTTGTCTGGGAGCTTAATCCAAGTAGATTTTGGGCCTAAAAAATCTGCCACCTTTCATCTGGTAGTATATTTTGTAATTCCTAATCAGAACACTCTTAATTCTAATCCTGGAATTAAGGGGACGTCATAGATTCTCTCAAGACCCAGGTTTAAAAGTGATACTGAGCTGCTAAAGGAAGCAACTTGAGCCTGTTTTATTTTGGTGGATCAGTTTGTACTAACATGGTTGTGAATGTCTTATTTTGAAAGCGGGTTTTATATCTAGGGTGGTGCAATGGGAAGAGCTTTCACGGTGAGAGGGTTCTTTGTTTAAACCCTAGCTGGGACCATCTTGGTCCGTTCTGCTATCCCCATGTCTGTGTTGGTTTTCTTCTAGGAGCTCTGGCTTCATGCACATCATTCAAACTCCAGGTGCTGAATTGCACCCCAAGTGTGACTTAGTGTTTTCCTGTTCTGTCCAGGGAGAGAACCAGCACCCCCTGCAACCCTGCTCAGGACAAGCACTTCAGATAACGAGTGACTGAATGTATATCTGCTAATGTATAGTACTGAGTCAAAGAAGATGAAAGAAAAGGAGAAGATATAAGAGAGTTTGAGCCAGACAGAAACAGAGAGAATGGGCACAAAAATGTAGAACACGAATGATGGAGAATGAGGGAATTTCGGAGAAAAACATAATGAGAGAGAGAGAGAGAGAGAGAGAGAGAGAGACCATGGTCAGGATAATCAATTGCGATAATGAAGTAGAGGTGATGAATTGATGATTTCATATCCAACACAGTCATGCAGAGTCATGCAGCCGAGATTTGTTTGGCGTCTGAAGTTTTTTTCGTTACACTTGAGTAGTGAATCTAGCGCTGTTACTAAGTAACAGAAGCTTAATTGGCTCACTAATTAGTATCACGCAGACTGCATGCATAAATAAATACACCTACCAATCATTTTGCTAAAAGATCTGATTTGCTTATGTTGTTTGTGTCACTGTATGACACAGATATGCATAGACAGGGACAATAATATGTTGAATTTGGTTGTTTTCAGAATTCACCATGTTAACAGGTCCATTACGGCCTCACAGTAGTAGTGCAAGACACTCCTCTTTCCCCAGAAACAAATGTTCTGTCCCTAGACGTGCCACTAATGAGTCTCCCGAAGCAAAGTCCAAGTATAAAATCATTTTTCATCTTCTGCAAGTAAAACACGTCCACGCAGCAAAATGATTATTGATTCATTTACATGTAGCTTTGAAGGGGAGAGAGTAGTTTTTGGACTGCATTTACTTCGGACCACAGAAACAGGCAGAAGCGAAGCTGATATAACACATCCTACACAGTGTGTATTTTGAGACTGTGGACAGAAAAACTCATTTTACTACCTCTTCGACTGTTCTCTTCTGCTGGGATTAATACATGGCCTTTGCCACAGCTCTATGACTAAGAGCTCACGTGCTCCAAGCCGACAAGGAAGAAGCACCAACCAAGGCTGACTGATGATTGCTTTCCATCGGCTTCCCATCGCCTCCCGTCTCCTGTAAAAAACTGCACTCCAGCACACTCCAGAGACTATGGCTGACTGCCAGCAGGCACATACTTAATGCGTCCATGTCAAAGGGACATCTCTCCACAGCAGAAGCCAGCGGCGGCCTTTAAAACCGTACAGCTGATTAGTACAGATAATTAAAGGTCTACATGTTTAAGATTAAGCTAAATCAAGTGTCTGAGCACTGTTACTGCTGCACTGGCTTCCTTGGACCAATAACCACTGTTTTGAAGTCAAACTGTTCCATTGGTTGCCCATCTTTTCTCCTTTCAAATCACTGACGGTTCATTTGCTACCTAATATCCCACCTCTTGGCATTTCTGTAGGTACATTATGCATATATATTTCTGTGGATATACACAAAAAAGAAGATGCAAGTCTTGTAATATAGAGATAGATAGATAGATAGATAGATAGATAGATAGATACAGACATATAGAGATACATTTAATTATCAAATACACTTCACCTTTCATTCTTTCCGTTGCTGCTTACATGATCAGACTGTCTCTATAATTATATATAAATGTGGTTCACACACACACACACACACACACACACACACACACACACTATTTTCTGCCCGCTGTCTCTCTTCCCCTGGCCCAGCTGGATGTCAGACGTTGCCTGTCAGCTTCACTGTCTGTGTGAAGCCCTTTTGGGATATTAACTTCCTCTTAAAAATACACGCACACACACACACACACACACACACACCATGTTTAGCTTGTGAATCTTCGTATGGGTTCTTTAAAGACATTTTTTTAGCTTTTTATTTTTTTATTTCTTTTGTTTGATGCTTGTTTTTATATATATTTATAATAGGCATGACATTTCTAATGCATGTATTTAGCAAGGGTGCTTCTTTTGTTATTTTTATGTATTAATCAGGCATTCAAATTTGATGAATAAATACAAATAAACAAAAGTGCTCTTGCTAAATATATGATTTCAAAAATTTCATTTTTAATATTAAAAAACAAAGTTTGAAATTCATAACCAAGCTCAGCAACACTCCCAGAGCCGCCCACACACTCAGTCGCTGTAGTTTTCAGCCATAAATTAGTCATTTTTCATCACACTGGTACATGAAATATGAGCTTATTGAGTCCTGCAGTAGCAGAGATACTGACAGCATTGTGGAGATAAATGTTGGGTCATTAGGATTTAAGGATTGGAAGCGTATGACTTATATAATACATAAATAAATGTGAACACCATATCCACCTATCAGTCATTTAAACTGCTAATGCTTGTCCGTATCCAAGCACTTACTGGGGTCGGCGACACCCTGAACAGGTAACCAGTTGCACACTATAAAAGTGAAATTGGCTATTTGTTATAGTGAGCACACAGTGAAACACAACAAAATGCATTCTCTCCATTTAACCCACACACCCTGCAGCAGGGGGCAGCCATATATATAGTGATCTGGGAGCAGTGAAAGAGTCTGTACCTTCCTCAAGGGTACCTCAAGGCAGCCTACTGGTCTGGGATATGAACCCACAACCTTGGGATCCTTCGGCCTCATCCCTAAACACTTTTTCTTCCTATTACATTATGACCTCTGATTATACTCAAGGCATTTTTTATGTTTTCAGCAGATGCTCTGTGTATGAACCACCAATCCATCGCAGGCTTCATTGCATATGGTGTTCATCCAGATTTGCCCAGCTGCCATGTGTACAACAGTGTGCATAGATTCTGTGCAAAGTCTGCAGCTGTTCTTTTGCTCTGCAAAAAAAAAGTCATATTATTTGCCAAAACCAGGCAAACATCATCTCCCCAAAGAGTATACTTAGGCCTTTATGGTTATTCTCATATGTGAAGTGTGAATTGGCCCACTGGAGAATTTGCTTTGTCATTATGAAAAAGCAGTTCTCTTGTTGCTCCTGGTTTCTGTAAAAAGAAAGTATAAGATTATTATTCTTACTGTTGGTCTTGTTGTCACGGTGTGGTGCTCTGCCCTGACTGTGCACCTCTCTTCCACACTCCCCACTCTTCCTCCGTTTTGTTCACACTCATGTGTTCTATCTTTGTCCTATTCACTTTCATTCCTCTAGAGCATATCTCAATCACTCCAGGGTCTCCTCAAGCTGCTCCCTGCTCCATTACCATTACCAAAAAGAATGGGCTCAGCACTGAACCTTGATGTAATCCAGCCTCTACTTTAAATGCATCCGTCACTCCTACTGCAGACCTCACCACTGTCACACTGCCCTCATACATATCCAGTACTGCTCTGACATATATCTCTGCCACTCCTGACTTCCTCATACAAAACCACAACTCCTCTCTAGGCACCCTGTCATATGCTTTCTGCAAGTCCACAAAGGCACAATGCAACTCCTTCTGACCTTCTCCATCAACACTCTCACAGCAAACATTGCATTTGTAGTGCTCTTTCTCACCATGGACCCATACCATGCTGCTTACTAATTATCATCTGTTTTCTTAACCTAGCTTCCACTACTCTTACCCCTAACTTCATGCTGGTTACACATCAACCTTATGCTTGAAAATCGACACCAGTATGCTTCGTCTCCACTTCCCAGGAATCCTCTCCAAGATGTTAAACAATCTGGACAGAAACTTGACTGCCATCTCTCCTAAACCCCTCCATTCTTCCACCTGTATACCTGTAAATTATCTGGATCAATAGCCTTTCCATTCTTCACCCTCTTTACCGTTGCCCTTACTTCCATCTTGCTAATCTGCTGTCCAGATGTCACACCTAATACCTTTCTTGCTGCCTCCCTTGTCACTTTTGCAGTAGTTGTCCAGCAATCTGGTAGCTCTTCACTACCTCCCAGTGCACATTAACTCCTGTCTGAATTTCTCATTGCAGTTTTCCTTCTTCGGCTTCTACCATTTGATCCTCGACTCTGCCCCCATTTTTTTCCTAATTTGACCTCCGAGATCATCCACTAGACCACCATCCTATGCTGTTTTGTGCTACACTCTCCCCTATCACTACTTCGCAGTCTTCAATCTCCTTCAGACTGACCCTCCTGCAAAGGATGTAAACCACCTGTGTGCATCTTCCTCCACTCTTATACGTCACCCTGTGCTCCTCCCTCTTCTTAAAATAAGTATTAACTACAACCATTTCCATCCTTTTTGCAAAATCTACAACCATCTGACCTTCAGCATTCCTCTCCTTGACACCATGCCTACCCATCACCTCCTCATCACCTCTGTTCCCTTCACCAACAACTCCATTAAAGTCTGCGAGTTAATAATGTTTTTCTCACATAATTTGAATTTGTGTTTTATTCCTCAAGCTTTGCTCTTGGTAATGACAGTAATTTTATTCTAAACTGCATACTCAGTCCCTCAGCAATTGTTGTTCATATGTTGTGGTTTACTGCTACAATCTGAGTTAATAGGGAATTAAAAGTGGTCTGGTCTGGTCCAGAAAACTATAAAATTCTAATCCAAACTCCTAAACTGTCCACAAAATAACATAGTTATCCAGCAAACACACTTTTTTTTTAATGCCATCAGTCTCCAATTAACACAAACATTCTCTAACACATCACACTTCTCCACCAATTTCCATTTTCTATTCCATCAAAAACCATCGTTCCTTCAAATGCCACCACCATTCTCCTACGATTACTATAATTTCCCATTAAATACCAACATTCTCCATCAGAAATATGAAGTCTCCACCAAACATTATACTTCTCTGCAAAATTACTATCCTCCAAACTCCACCAAACATCAACATTCTCAACCACGTTCCAGCATTCACCACCAAACACCAACATTCTCCATTAAATTGTAGCGTTCTCCCCCACAAACACCAGATTTCTCCATCAAATTCCAACGTTCTCCCCAAACACCAAATTTCTCCATCAAATTCTAGCTTCATCCAACAAACACCAGCATTCTACACAAAATGCCAATATTCCTCACCAAATTCCAGTGTTTTCCATCAAACACCAATATTCTCCACTAAACACTCACATTTTCCAAATACCACCATTCACCACCAAACATTCACATTTTCCCCCAAATTTCAAAATTCTCAACCAAGCATTAACATTCTTTACCAAATTCTAGCATTCACCACCAGACCAAACCATCAGCTTTCTTTGTTAAGCACATCACTGCCTACCAAATATCATAACTGTCCAACAAGTCCCATCATTCCCCATCAAACACCAACAATCTCCACCAGACACCATCATTCATCACTAAACAGCAACATTCTCCACTGAACATCACCTTTGTTAAAGAAACTCCATCATTCTCCAAATGCAAGCTTTTAACATCGACACGTTGGCTTTTTTAATATGTTCTAAAGAAGATCCTATCAAAAATACAGATCAGAGAATGACCCTTCCTTATTTTCTTGTTTGTCTGTTATACACTCCTTTTATTCGGCTGGTCCATAATACTATATAAACGCTGTTTGCTGAGTCATGGTCATCTTACCATTGGTTTGTGTGTGGGATGTTTTCTTGCTGCTGCAGCTGTTGAGGTTCCTCAGGGTCTTGTTTGGAGTCGGCTGGGCGCCAACCTCCCTGGCCAGATGGCACATGGAGGGCTGTGAGGAAGCAATGCTTGCACTGTGCCAGGGGAATCATCAGCTTCTTTGTGCGACCTCTGGGCTTGGATTGCTTCCTCCAGAGTGATGAGAAATCCCACACACTGTGTTTTTATAAGGTCTGGGGGTTTACACCTTAATATGATGAGCTATTATAGTAAAAAAACACAGGACAAACATAAAGGTCAGCTTTATTTCTGCAAGGCTTCAGATTCAAATAGCATCAAATTCAAATAACAATAAAATATCTGCTCTTAAAGTACACTTTAGAATCCATTGATTCTGTCAGTTGCCATTGCTAAGGTTGAGCAATCTTTCATTTCAGATTTGTTCCTGTTTTGTTGTTGTCAGCTTCTTTTGGATAAGGAAGCCGGCAAAAGGAATGGGTCATGGGTAAGATCTTTTAGTGAAGGAAGAGAAATCACTATTCTGTTCTGAGTGAATATATGTTTGCTTTGTTTTCTAAGAGATGTCAGTTGGATGTAAATCTCTGCATTGCAGCAGCCAAACCCTGACACCCTCTCTAGCCACAGGGGATAGGGACTCTGTCTGAGGATTTTAAGAGAGAGAGAAAGGGAGAGAGAGAGAGAGAGAGAGAGAGAGAGAGTCTTGTCATATTCTGCCACTACAAGGTCAGCACTGTCTTCACTTTTTTGATTGGAGCTCTCAAAGGACAGTTAATGTGGATTCCTCTGTGCTGAAAATTCATTTAAAGCTCTTGACAGTAGACACACAGCCTGTTTTTGAATTAACCCAGTCTAAGGCTGGGTTTAAATTGCACATTTTTAAAAATGATTTAACTGCACTATTTAAGCAATTTTTCTAGCTGGAAGCTTGATCTGGAACAGTGGATGTCAAGGATGATTTTGTAGGGAAACAAGGTCTAAGTCTGAAGTGACCTACACACTCACATACACACACACACACACACACACACACACACACACACACACACACACATGCTGTGTGCTTGTCCACAGTAAAATGCATCAGTGCTGTATTTAGTTTATTTCTCCTAATAAACAAAAGAAGCTCCATGCTGCCTTTATTGGTGGATGTACATTCAGGGCATAATTCACATCATGGTTAAAATACTTATTACTGCTTTATATCGTCTGAGAAATGCTTGGTCCATTAAAGCCTGCGATTTTTATTCATATACTCCATCTGGTAGTTTGTTCTGCAAAATAAAAATTGAGCATAATAGCAAAAACAGGCTGTGATGAATAAAAGTTGCAGTCAACTTTTGTAAAAATGATTGATTTTTACTTTTGGTGCACGGAATCACTCATTTCATATGCAGTCCTAGATAAAAATAAAATCCATGAAAAACGTTCAGCCTGGCCCTTTAAAAATGTTAACATGGCTGTGAGTCACATTACATTAAGTATGTATAACGTTCTCTAAATATACCCACATACAAAGCACATGGCATTAACTCTTACTTGTCCTTTTCTCCCAGCAGTGGCATTGATTGGACATTGCTGTCTCTAGCTTGACTGTGATTGGTAGAGATGGTATATGATAGGCTCTTGGGAGGTCAGTGGGTGTAAGGGGTTGGATGGATAGGGCAAAGAATATAGCGATGGGAGGAGGACCATGAGGAGGCGTTTTCTCCATCACTTGTTCTCTATCGGTGAGCAGCTGCGCAGGTGAACTGCACTCTTTACTCTGTCCTTCTTTCTTTACCCTGGAAGCAACAGTACGAAACCCACAGCCAGACTAAGTGTACTTAGACAATCAGACGCCATCAGTCTTGTTCAGGTGAGTCTGGCTCCACCCTCAGATTTCTTGTTGATAGTTATTCCTCAGGTTTTTCACTGGCTTGGGGGCTTTTCCAACATCCCAGACATCAGTGCAGTTTTTCCAGTATAAGCTCTGAACTCAGTGGTTCAGCAGCTGAGTGATCAATGCCATTAAAACAGACGTGGGCTTCTGTTTGGCTTTATAATTGTGAGAGAATTATGGTTTGCTGGGTTTTAGGCTGGATTATGTTGTGGACAGTCTAGCTGGAGCTCTAGCCAGCTTTTTTTAAAATGACAGCCAATTAGAGTGTCTTCATGCTGGTGTCAGTGCGGAAAAAGAAGGGAGGGCTAATCCTAGGCTGAAAGCTGAAAGTTTCCTCTTTTAAATGTAAGGGATTTTCTTTAAATGTGCTTTTCTGGAGCAGGATGTCATTTTGAAAAAGGCAGTACACTCTTGTCTTCTCCCCTTTTATTTATTTTTGAGTTATGTCTCGAGGATCTGCACTGTGACAATGTTTTTTCTCTTTATTCATGAAGTTGGATGTTGTTGAATGGTATTAGATGACTGCTGTCTGTTCTGTGAAGACCATTTCAATCCCTTAAACGCTTTAAAATAAATTAAAAAATAATAATAATAATAAATCGAGTGCCATTTCAGATTAAATGTGCCTTATTAACAAGCAATGTGTTGAATGTTGTCCATAAAAAGTCAGAATTATTTCCACATTAATGATGTGCACAGTTTCCTTTCTATTAGTTTACTAACTTTTAATAGGAATTAAATTTTAACCACATAGAAATGCACATTTGAAATGTTTTCCACTTTCCTTTTTTAACATATATGTACAGCATTCCATGTTTGCTCTGATAGAACAGGAATCAGCTTTCATAAGTCACTGTCATGAGCTTGATGTTCTGAAATGGCTGTTTTGGATAATTCTCTCAAATGTTGATATTTCTCTATAATCCTTTTTTTAGCACATTTCAGATGTCATTACAGGCCCTGAAATTTTCATCAGTATAACACGTGAATGTCCTTGATTTTTGTTTTTTTGCTCCTTTGTGCTTTTCCAGCGCTGAATATTGCATGAGTGCATTACTGCATGGCTGAGCGCAGATGAATATAAAAAGTCAATGCTGTAAAAGTCAAGTGTGTGTGGGGGGTTGCTCTTTCACGAAAGTGCTTTCATTGTCAATTAAAAAAACATAAGTGACTGCTTAAATGAGAGCGTGAAACACTCAAGGACAGGTGTGCCGGTAAAGCGTTTAGAAATGTTTATATAAACATCATTACCTGAAATATCTCACGACAGATAAATTGCAAGATGTGAAAATATGGATGGTTTCTAGAGGGTTCTTTAGTGCCTCCACAGGTTCGCTTGAGAGATTGGAGCCTCCAAGCTATTTCTAATGTGACCAGACAGAAGGAAGGAGGGAACAGAGAGAGAATGAGACTGAGACAGAGAGAGAGGGGGAGAGAGGGAGAGAGAGAGAGGGGGGACGACGACAATTGGGACGCATGGCCTGTACTTCAGGGACCTGCTGCCTGTCAGATCCATCACATATGAGGCCATGCTGATGGAGAAATCTGCCATATGTAGGACAGCTCAGCTCCTCTGACCACTCAGTGCTTGGCTACTGGCGTATTTCAGCCTCAGGCCTCTTTTGTACCCCATTCATTATTTAAACTCTGTTAATTTATTAGGTCTTACACACCTTGTATTTGCAATCATTGACTATTTTCTCTGGTCTTCTTCCCTTATGAATGCTTAGAAAAAGGTCCTGAAGAGAGAGCAATGTGATAGATGAACCATTTTGGTTCTTTTGGAACCTTTAAGGGTCCTTTAATCAAAACTTCTTAATTAAAAAAAAAAATTAATTCTTTGGTGCCCTAGGATGGACTGGTGCAGTGGTGTCCTAGTGTTTAGTGACTAGGCCAAAGGATAGGAATGTCAAGGGTTCCAATCCCGAAGCGATAGGTTGCACTGGGGTACCCTTGAGCAAGATACTGTGCCCATCACTGCTTCCTGAGTCCTGGATCTGGCTGCTCACTCTTGCGTGTGTGTGGGTTATAAGCTGGGGCTGCATTTGATTGTGGTTCACAATGTGTTGGGCTGTGTTTCATATAGTCACTTTCACTTTTGACTTTTTGCCACATATGGACTGTGATACGCTCCAGCTCCACCTGCTACCCTACTCAGATAATCAGTTGAGATTTTCTATTGTTTAACATATTAGGTGCACTAATATCCATACTATTTAGTGTAGGCCATGAAAATAAGGCTTTGCCATGAAAATAATGCTTTAACCAAAATTCTGAAGCTAATAGTGCATGAAAATCTATGTGCCTAACTTGTCTGTGTCACTCAATCAGCACTGCTCAGATATTATTCCCATCAACACACTGATACTGTGTCAGGCACAGTGATGAAGGACTAGAGAATGACTACGCAAACTACATCTGAAGACCAGCGCCAGTCCTGAACTACCCAGCAAGAAGGAGGTTCCTAATAAAGTGGCTATTAGATGTGTGGTGAGAGAGGACAGTGGCTATCATGTCCTCTCTCACCACATCCATAAACCTCCTCTTTGTCTCTTTTCCTCTTTCCCGGCAGCTCCATCTTCCCAATATAATCCTCGTCTCTCCTTTGCACATGTCCAAACCAACACAACCTTGTTTCTCTGACTTTGTCTCCAAAACGTCTAACCTGAGCCGTCCTCTAATATACTCATTTCTAATCCTGTCCATCCTCGTCACACTCACCAAAAATCTCTTTAACTCTGACACCTCCAGCTATGCTTCCTGTATTTTTGTCAGTGCCACTGTCTCCAACACGTATAGTATAGCTGGTCTCACTACTGTCCTGTAAACCTTCCCTTTTACTCTTGCTGTTACCCATCTGTCACAAATCACTCCAGCCACTCTTCAGTCTACCTGCACTCTCTGCCTGCTAAAGAATCATAGTGTTGATTTAAAACAATGCTCTTGATTAAATTATAATGACGTTTGATAGAGAACTTTTTGTTGAAAGTTGGAGAATGAAGGTATGATAATGATGGTGTTTAGGAGGGACTGTGTTTTCTGGAGAATACTGGAGTTTGCACGGTTGTCCCGCAGACCTTTAATTCTATAGCTATTTCATCAGAGGCTCACCAACTTAAGTAATAAAAGTAATAATAATATATTCATCATTGCTTGAAGATTTTGAAATCCAGGTGACAAGGCACTTAAAATAAGGTCCTCAGTGATTCCCCTTGAGATGGAGGCTTCGTGCTTTACTTGGGATGAGGAGACATTTACTTTCAAGGTGACTCAAGCGAGGAGGCTGCAGCCAACAAACAAAACCAAAAGTCCTGCTGACCTGCTACACCCACCTGAAACACTGCTGACTCGTTCAGAAGTTTGCCAGCTCGCCATGCACCGTGGGAGGTGAAATGGGGGCTGTTACAATTGCAGAGGAAGCAACTGAAGCAACTGGGAGAAAAAAAAAAATCCTCAAACAAATCTCCAGCAGAGAGCCGGGGAGTCTGCAGAGATGGGCTAAGAACACATGACAGGATGCTATTAGCAAGAACAGAGGCGTGTTTGAAGCTTTATCGATTTGTGTAGCTTGTTGGTGCTTCAGCGTCTCTTCGCTGTGCCTCTAAGTGCTTCACGCTAAGCTACACTCCTCTGAAGTTGCGAATATCAAAACATCAGAAAAGTCAATGCCATGCCCGGTTGAAAACTAGATGCAGACCAGTCCTGAGGAGTTTACTGATTTCTCTAAATGAAAAAACACATGTTCCAGTTTTAGCACCACTGGAGAGAGTTGTGCTGAGAGATGCTGAGACATATAGTTCCCAGACTGGGATCATTAAAACCCAAAATAAACCTGAATGTAGAGCCACATACGGAAATGAGCATGACATCACCCAGTCAATCAGTGTAGGGAGATTCATACAAACCATCCTGCTGCTCACCATTTACTGTGTCATTGCTTGGTGACTGTAGCATATTGTTAATAAACTACATTCTCATTATATCAAAAATTGGTTTTATTCTTTCATAGTTTCTCTGTTTTTTATTAACAATAACGCTCCAAGGCTATGGGTCACAGTATCCTTACTCAACCATGTTAAAAAAAGACCTTCCAGGATGGAAATCAGTGACATTTTGCTTTATTATTACCTATATGCTTTTTAAATCCAGGGACCAGTGTTTGAACAGAAGCTGTGAGCATGCAGCTGAATTGAGTGAAGTTATTCTCTATAAGCAGTGTTCCCGTTGCAAGATGGCTTCACTGTTTAGCTAAACAATAAAGAATCAACAGACACCAAACATGGCTTGACTGATCAGCTACTTTTGGGATGAGGTGACATATCCGTACATGTGATTTTACACTTAATTATTGCCTTTACCAGACTGAACACATCTTCCTGGCCGTGTCCACGGTGCTAATGAGAGAGAGCAGCAGTGAATGGAGTGTGATACAGAATGATTGGGGTCAATCTAATTACACCCAGAGCCTGATTTAATCTGAAAGGGGAAAATATAAATGTCAGAAGCAATACGCATTCTGCATTATGCATTGCAAGAGCGTGCACTTCAGTTTACCATCCCATCTCTATTAACTCTGGTAAAGAAAGGCGGACAGAAGAGGACTTTTCCATAGCTTGTAATCCAAAGCATCAAAAGCACCCTGATCTATCTGTTTATCTATCTGCCCATCTATCTATCTATCCATCCATTCATCCATCCGCGTGATGCAGCATTGTTCCTGGTTTTTAAATGGTATATACTGTTTCTTGTAAGTGAACTGATGTTTCTGCATCACTAATTATCCAGAAAGATTACGTCCATTGCTTTGTCCCAGTCCAAAGACTATTAACACTTAACATTAAGTGAACACTAGCTAACATTACCTTTGCTAGTTAGTTAACAGGATTATGGGTATTTTGTCATAGAATTGTAGTGAATGAAGTTCTGTCAGACACTTCCAGACACTCCAGCAAACAGAGGGAAATAGTTTATTGTAAGAGATGCACTGAAGAATCAATAGCACATTAAACAGGGACTAAACTGAGTGTGTGTGTGTGTGTGTGTGTGTGTGTGTGTGTGTGTGTGTGTGTGTGTGTGTGTGTGTGTGCGTCTGTGTGTTTGTCTGTGTGTCTGTGTCTGTGTCTGTACATGTACACATGCGTGATCTTAAGTCTAGATTATATAACATTCTATTTTAAGAGCATGTAACTTTCTATTATTTTTTATATTACAGTATTGTAATTTTCTTCCCAAAACTTTGTGAATGAGTATTATAAAAAATATCAATAATAGTTTTTTTTTTGTTTTTGCAGTATTTTCACTCTCTCCCTCTTTCCCTCCATCTCAAATCAACCCAGAATACTACTATAAACATTTAGATGTGGTTTTAGACTAACTAAATAATAATCGCTCTCTCTCTCTCTCTCTCTCTCTCTCTCTCTCTCTCTCTCTCTGTAATGCATTTTGTATTTATATTTTTGATCGCCTAGATTATGTCTCATATTGAGTTGGCAAAGGTTAATGTGATCCATATTTTAAAAAAAAAAACCAATGTGAAAGATCTGACACCTCAGTGATGACAAAAAAAAGATACATTTTTCCATGGGCCGTATCTGTGTGATCTAAAAGGGTTGCTTTACACACATCTTAAAACCAATAATCCCTGATCATGTAAACACTGAAATCAAGATCAAAATCAGACGCTGTGGAAATCTTTTAGAAATAAACAGAGGTTTCCAAAGCTCGAGCTCCAAAGTAGCGGAGACAGTTTTTAAAAGAAAAGGAAGTGCAAGGTGAGATAGAGATATCACATGTGTGCCTCTCCGTCTGATGAATAAGTGACAGAGGCAGGTCTTGTACCATTCTGAGGCTTATCTTGGTCTTAGCTTATCTTACAGTAGATTGTGTGCAGTTTTGGTGGCTAAATCATTGACTTAGTCAAACAAACATGTTCATATTTTCTATTAAAACATTGCTTTTCAAAGCGTGCACCCAGTCCAGATTTCTGTTTTATTCTGCAGTCCCATAAAGACAGGCATTGTGACCAGAATGACAGCAGCTGGACTGGCGCTGAAGAGCTGAAGAAGGTGGATGAAGAACTGGAGGCCATGGACTCATCCTCCAGATGGAAACCTTTGCCCTCTTCGTCAGTGCAGGGGGAGGACGGGGGACAGAAGGGCGCATCACACACAAGTACATCACATACGCACTCGGCACATACGGGCTCGTGGAGGAGAGGTGTGAGCGCCCAGGCTGGCATCACACCCCCACGGACCAAAAGCACCACTACCTCCGTCAAAACTACAGGTTATAACACACACAAGCACAGAGATCCACATTGCTACACCAATTACACACATGCTGATGCCCAGCAGTACTGGTACTGTAGTTTTATTGGCTTAGTGCTTTCCATGTTATGTATTCCCACAAATGTAGGTTCAGGCCTCAATGAAAAAGCCAGAAGCAGAGAAAACTAAATTTCCAGAAGTTTAATGAAATTGTTGCTGAACTCATTGTGGAGCTGCATCATAAGTTCTTCATCTGACTTTGCAAAGTTTGGCGTACCCTACTGGGACTCTGCATTTCTAGTTTTTTGAGAGTTTTTTGTTCTTTGAGAAGGAGAAATTGGCTCAGCTTTGCCGTCATTGTGTGATTCTGCTGAGCAGTTTAAAAAGGTATTCTCATACTGCTCACTGTTGGCTGCCTCACAGCACCCCTTTGGCTCTATGTCTTTGGGTTCAACAAATAATGATTTATTGGGTGGTCAAACTATTCGCAAATAAGCAAGAAAAATCTGGACGCTTCTGCCTGAAAGAGTACAGCTGGTGTTGGCAGGAGTTTCTTCAGATCTCCTTGCTGAAGATCCATGTCGAGGGTAATGCAGTACAAAGTTATGTGTTACAGTGATGTAATTACCTTTCCGTGTAACACGGTGATGTAACAGTACAGTTTAAATGAGGTCTGAGAGATTGGCAGTAGTATCAGCCATTGTTTTAATCCATACTTCAAGAGAATCAGGCCTTCATAAAATTCTGCAGCCATGCAAAGCAGAACATTGCCTTCCATTCCCAAAACCCATTTATTTATAAAACATGAAGAAGTACCCACAACTACCAAATCCTACCAAGAAACGTTTGACCAGAAACATAAGATGTTTATTTTATTCTTTCTATTTCTTCTATTTTAACATTCTGTGCTAGAATAACTCTGCAGATCTGAGAGTTAATGCTGCCTTTCCATGCTGGCTCTAAGATCCTACTTCCCACTTGTGAAGTTGGAGTATGTCATGTGCCTTGTCACCATAGTGAAATGAATAATGATTGGCAGTCAAATACTTCCATTAATATCTAGCACATTTTGGCTGTGCACCAACATCAGCTAATGTCATATTAATTACATTGACCCGCAGACAGAGGGGTCCATTTGCTATGAAAGAACAATAAATAATGATGCTCATTTGGAGCTGCACATAGATTATGGAATAAAATGGACATGAGTGACAGCTCATAGCAGCTCCACTGTTAAATAAGAATCATCCACCACTGAACCTGTCCTCGTCTCCACCCTGTTGAAAGGTTAAAGATCACACCAAGTCAGGAACTCTGGTATCATAATTATCTCCAAATTTCCCAGCGGCATTGACGTCCTCAGGGTGCATTAATGTGCCACTCTCAAGTCGGCAACTCATACTTGTCATAATTCGGACAACACGTAAAGGCAGCATAAGAGCAGGCTCTCAGTCTGTATAAGACACAGAAAATACACTCAGTTAATGTGCTGCTCATGCCTGCCTGCCAACATGCACTTCAATGCAGATTATGAACAAGATTTTACTTAATAATAAAAGTTCAAAAATAGTAATGCATCGCCAGCTTAGTCATAGCGAATATCTCTGTTTAAGCAGGTAAGACGGATGATGCTAAAGCTTCAGAAAAAGGCAAATCTCCATGCAAATCCCCCAGCATCCAGCGCTCACCTTCAGATGCAGGCAAAAGCAGCGGAGATGAGGGCAAGAAGCCTCCCTCTGGCATCGGAAGGCCTTCGGCCACCGGATCCTTCGGATTTAAGAAGATTCCAGGTCCCTCTGGGCCTCTAGTCACAGCTAGTGGTGCCACACTAGCTAGTGGCTCAGCTACTTTGGGGAAATTGCCCAAATCTGCAGGCCTGGGAAAGGGCGGGGCTGGGAGGAAAACAAGTCTAGATGGGTGTCAACCTCAAGATGATGGTGTCCTGCTAGGGGTTGGGGGACCAAAAGTCACTCTGCAGTACCGGTCACTTCCCCGGCCTGCCAAATCATCCAGTGGAGTCGCCGGGGTGGGGAGGAGTGGCTATCGTTCCAGCTCAAGCAGTATAGACTCTAACTTCAGCGGAAAATCTGCTGGAGGATGTGGGGCTGGGGGAGGTGCCGGCGGAGGAAGTGGAGGTGGGGTTTCAGGAGGCTCCAAGAGGAGGGATGGAGGGAAAGTTGGATCAGGACGCTCCAGCCCCGTCACCGTTAACCAGACTGATAAAGAGAAAGTATCTGATCAGGAGGGGGCAGCATTACCCACTTCCCCAAAATCCAGCCCGACATCCACAGGCCTGAGACAGCCTGGGTCTAAATATCCAGACATTGCTTCACCCACTTTCCGCAGGTGAGGCTGGAGAGCTTTTAACTTGTTTCTGTTTTGTACTGCATGTGCTATTATGGTCTGTAGAAGTCAGTAAAGCAACAACACAAGCAACTGCATGCACACTGGGATGGATATTGACAAATTTCATTGTATTTCAAAACAGTCTTCACTCTATTTTTCTGCTTATATTTCAAACTAATTTCCATTTACTTCATTCAGACAATACTCAGTCTGTTCCCTGAACTCCCGCCCCCACTAATTCTGCTATAAAGCCATGGTTTAATGTTGTCGTATGCAATATTTATCACAGCATTATTTCTCCCGGTCTCATTGGTTTAACAATTTCATTTTACACTCAAAAATGTTATTGGACATCAGTTTTCTGTCACAAAAGTACTCTGCATGCATTAGGTAGACACCATGTATCATTAGGAATCCTGGGTAACAACCATTGATGACTGTTCGAGGCGCTCACCCACTCATTCAACCAAACTAACTCTCTTTTGTAAAATAATGGATATTGACCTGAAGTGTGCTTCATTTACTGTAATACATGTTGCTTTTGACTTGATCAGGAGGTGATCAACTCCCAACTCCTGAATTAAAAATGAAGGCCCTACATATTACTGTGGCACCACGTTAGAGTGCAGGAAAGCATGCAGTAATATTTTCTTTTGGGATGAAATGGGAAATCAAGTGTCCTGTTTAATCTCACTTTAACAAGATCCAATGGGCAGCTAAAGATGAAGCACCATTAATCTCATTAATCTCTACTCTAAGAGTGTTTTGAAATTTCATAGGAGTGTTTGCTCTTTTTTTAAGAGAGTGAGATTTTCACAGCCCATAGAATTTCAGACCTCTGCAAATGTGTGTGTGTGTGTGTGTGTGTGTGTGTGTGTGTGTGTGTGTGTGTGTGTGTGTGTGTGTGTGTGTTTCCTGATGAGCAGCTCTCTGCTGCTTTAAACATTGAAGCGTGATGGATGGAAGAGTTTATTATGTCTGTCACATCCTCTCTCCCTCTCCTCTCTCTCTCTCTCCCTCCCTCCCTCTCTCCCTCTCCTCTCTCTCTCTCCCTCTCCTCCCTCTCTTTCTCTCTCTCTCTCTCTCTCCCTCTCTCCCTCTCCCCTAAACTCTTCTCAATTGTCAGTACAAGCAAAATTAAATTATAATTGTTATAATGAACTTTCTTATTTCTTCCTCCCTTCCATCTTTCTCTCTCTATTCCCCATCCCCTCTTGAACTGTCATCTGCATCTCTCTGATGAGTGTGAATAAATGATTCTCTTCTTGGTCTTGTTCATGATCAGGCACATCTCCTGCTCCTCAAGGCTTGAATAATCTTGAGGCATTTGTCGCAGCCTTGTGGTCACTGCGCGCCACTGCAGGTTGTTTGCCATTCAGATCAGGTGTGTGTGGAGCTGTACGTGAGATTGAAGCTGACGGGGGAGCGGGTTTCCAGCTCTCTTTAGGCCGTGTCTCATTTGTTTACTGCTTTTAAGCGTGTGTTTGCATGCAGCTCCAGCTGCGTGCCACCAGTCAGGAGGCGTGGATTGAGTTGTGCATTGCTCTGCAGGCTGGTACTTGTTAAAATATACTATTTCACAGGAAATTTTAAGAATTTTGCAGAGTAGTGTGGTTTGCTGGCATTATTCAGCATTATGTAGTCTGTGAGATGAGAAATCTAATTTCTTTTTTAGTTTTAAGGGCGTGATCCTGAAATCAAGCATTGCTTTGGTTCAGATTGAACCGATTTTGCAGGAGCAGTCTGGAGAAAACTCCTCTCTTCTCTTTTATCCCACATAGCACTGTCAGTCAAGTTATGTCAGCTATCGAAAGTTTATTTTTGTAGCTGTGAATCTGGTGGAGCACACCAATTAGCATGTGTCGACCGCATGGCTATCTGTGAAAGGGAAGATTTGCTACATTTTTTATGTGTTTACGCTCTCACCCAAGATCCACTTCTTTACCCTTCGTGACCTGCCATGAAATATTTCTGCCTAGCACCCATCCTTCCATTCATTATCTGAGCTGCCCATTGTGGGGTCATAGTGTGCAGTCCTATCAGCACTTATAGGGCATGGGACAGGTCTCTGTCAGAACATTTTGTAACAAAATAAAAGCTTTAAAAGTTTATACATATTGACAAAATGAAAGAGAGAGAGAGAAGAGGGGGGAGTAAAAAGCTAAATATTTGTAAAGGAAATACTGAAGGTGGGAATTGGAACTTGCATGCAGAATGAATTATGGTGCTGATTGGTTGTGATTTTATTATCATTCAAATAGATATTCTGATAGTTTTAAAGGGTTAAACATTCATAGTTTTAAGCACCATAAAAGTAAATCACTTCACATTATCAATTTTCTGGACAGGGGCGTGCATGGTCTCCAGCAGCACCACTGGGTTCCTGAGCAAAACCCTCAACTCCAAGATGCTCCAGAGAGAGTGTCCCTGAGAATGTATATCGTTCTGATATTGTGCATCTTCTAAATGCCATTGATGTAAATGATTCAACTTTAATTGAAGACTGTGAGAAAGAGGACATTTGAAGAGAAACAAACAAATTAAGAGCATGAAACTTCCATCTTTCTTCCTTTTCTTGTTGCTCTATATTCTCATCTCTTCTTTGTTGCTCAGTTTGCTCTTTTTTATCTTTCTCATTTCTGCGTTGGCTTTCCACTTCTTTGCTCATTACCCCCCCAACACACACACACACTGTTCTACTTTCTCTTTTTGAGTTTGTCTAAACTTTCAATGTGTTTTTAATGCAAGTTCTTATTCCTTTTTGTGCTCTCTCTCTCTCTCTCTCTCTCTCTCTCTCTCTCACCCTTTCTCCCTCAGGTTATTTGGCAGTAAAGCCAGCAGTAAGCCCAGTTCCCCCGGCACGCCAGACTCGGGTAAATGCCCCGTCGGCTTGGGCAGCCCCCATGCCACGCTCCCCCGCCAGCCCAGTCTGGATTCACCATCCTCTGGCACAGGCAGCCTGGGCAGCAGCGTGGGGGGCTACAGTGGAGCCAGGGGCGGACACCAGAGCCCGGCACAGACTCGCCTGCCTCAAGTCCTGCCTCTGCCCTCTCCTTGCCCTCAAATGCCCGCCCTTGGCCCCCTACACTCAGCAGCTCGTCGGCCGGGAGTAAAGAAACACTGAGCTGCCAGAGTTTGACCAGTTTACACACCAGCTCAGAATCCATGAACTTACCAATCCCACACCATCACCACCACACACCCAAAGTTACGCGCACCAGCAGCGTTAAATCCACCCTTTCAGATGGGTGAGTCCAGATTGAATGCCCTAAATCTATCTTAGCCTGCTCTGTGTGCATGTGTGTGGTATGAAAAATGCTCAAATAGAAATATATCTTATTTTGTTTGGTTTAGACTGTTGTTGGCGATCAATCATGCACCATTAAATACAGACAAGAACTTTGTGTCTCATAAACATATAAATGATAAATTATCTGTGCCAGTCATTCATATTCATTCATTCATAATATAACAATGTAAGACACTTTGCTTTGACAAACGGTTGGCTATCATTTCCAGTGTAGCATTAGGTTTACAATAGTATGCTATTTGTAGTATACACATATTTCAAGCTCCAAACCTCCATATAGCATTTTCTTTCAGCAAAATAATATTCCAGTTTTAAGCCTTATTTTTAATATTATTGAAGGAGCCTGCCAACTACTTTTTAGAAATGATAAAGAATGAAGAGGAAACTAAAACTAGATGGGGCATGAGTGTCTTCTGTTTAAACGATTAAATGGCCCCATTTATTTATATGCTCAGTGATCCATTCAAGCAGCATAATTGTCAGAGACAGCAGATTGGTTTTAAGAACAATACAGAATTCAATCAGTGGTCAGGATGGGCATTTGTAGATGGGCATGTATAGTTATTTTATTTAACACCTTTAAAGTGGCTCAGACAAGCGTTAGACCTAGAACTTTAGAAAATATGAGTATTCTGCCCTTTGGTATCATGCCCATTGTGTTTCTGCCTTTCATCCAATGAGCAGTAGATCAAGCTCCAGCACCCCGGTCAAGATAAGCAGTTCATATAGTAGATTGATGGTTGAACGTTCTGAGATTTATGTTATGGGAGTAATTGAATGAGCAGTTAGGAACTTAAATGTTTACCCACTGCAGCAGAGTTGTGTGTTATCTTGTGTGTGTGTGTGTGTGTGTGTGTGTGGGAGTTACATAAACTCACTGTATTGTGTTTTCTCTGCTTTAACAGCATGACTCTTGACAGAAACACACTGCCCAAAAAGGGATTAAGGTACTAAAACCATCACCCTGATTTCATTTTATTTTCTAATATCATTCATTAATGTGTGTTTGTGTGGGAGGGGACTGACTAGTGTGTCTAAACATATTTGTGGCTTAAACACAACAGAAAAGTTAAGCACTGAGAAAAGTTTTAGACTGCTAAACATTATAGCTTGAGGCCTACATTTAAAGGGAGTGTTAGACATTCAAACTGCTGTAGCTCAGTCATGAAAACGTAACTTTTAGATTTAAATGCCTTTTATATAAGAGCATTAATTTGCTGCCTGGGTAGAGAGCTTTTGAAACATGCAGACTGTCAGCAAATCCTCTGTACTCCCTCTATAGCCTTAGAATTGTAGCGAAAATGAAAATCAAAGCAGCATATTGCCTTTCAAACCACTGTGAGGGAAATGGTCAGCACACAGCGACGTTAGTTTACGTATGCACGGTACATGCACACAAAGCCCAGCAATTACACACACAGTCATGGGATGAAAAGAACAATCAGCCGCAATCAGGGTTGTAAAAAAAGCTGGAGCAGCAGCAGCACCTGTGTGCCGTGCGGTTTATGGCTGGAGTTGAGGATTTTTCTGCAGACCTTGTGTTGGCATCCACAGAACTGCTGCACTGGTCAGCAATGACAGGGATGAAAGTGAACTCTATTAGCCGCTCAGTGGGATTAAAATAAATTGCTTTTAACGCCAGAGATTAGTCACAAGCAGAGGAGCTGCAGACCAGAGAGATGGGATAAAGACTGGAGCATGATTTTGTTTACATATGTGAACACCAAAACACACTACAACTCACCTTAACTCACCAGAACTCACCATAACTCACCAGAACTCACCAACTCACCAGAACACACTGCAACTCACAGAACTCACCAGAACTCATAACTCACCCAGAACACCACAACTCACCCAGGAACTCACCATAACTCACAGAGACACACTACAACTCACATAACTCACAGAACTCACCAGGAACTCACCACTTAACTCACACCATAACTCACCCAGAACACACTACAACTCACCATAACTCACCATAACTCACCAGAACACACTACAACTCACCATAACTCACCATAACTCACCAGAACACACTACAACTCACCAGAACTCACCAGAACTCACCATAACTCACCAGAACACACTACAACTCACAGAAACTCACCATAACTCACCAGAACACACTACAACTCACCATAACTCACCAGAACTCACCAGAACACACTACAACTCACCATAACTCACCAGAACACACTACAACTCACCATAACTCACCATAACTCACCATAACTCACCAGAAAACACTACAACTCACCATAACTCACCAGAACTCACCATAACTCACCCAGAACTACCACAGCTCACCACCATCACAGAACACCACAACTCACCATAACTCTCACCAGAGACACACTACAACTCACCAGAACTCACCATAACTCACCAGAACACACTACAACTCACCATAACTCACCAGAACACACTACAACTCACAGAACTCCTGTAACTCACCAGAACTGCACAACTCACCATAACTCACCAGAACACACTACAACTCCATAACTCACCATAACTCACCACTGTAACTCACAGAACACACTGCAACTCACCTGCTCACCAGAGACTCACCGTAACTCACCAGAACACACTACAACTCACCATAACTCACCAGACACACTACAACTCACCCAGAACTCACCATAACTCACCAGAACACACTACAACTCACCATAACTCACCAGAACACACTACAACTCACCATAACTCACCAGAACACACCACAACTCACCAGAACTCACCATAACTCACCAGAACACACTACAACTCACCATAACTCACCAGAACTCACCATAACACACCCAAAAACACACTACAACTCACCATAACTCACCACTAACACCAAAACACACTACAACTCTACCAACTCACCCAGAACTCACACCAACACACCAAAACACACTACAACTCACCACAACTCACCATAACTCACCATAACTTACCATAACACACCAAAACACACTACAACTCACCATAACTCACCATAACTCACCATAACTTACCATAACACACCAAAACACAACTCTACATAATAACTCACCCAGAACTCATGTAACTCACCCAGAACACACTGCAACTCACCATAACTCACAGAACTCACTATAACTCACCAGAACACATACAACTCACCATAACTCACCAGAACTCACCATAACACACCAAAACACACTACAACTCACCATAACTCACCATAACACACCAAAACACACTACAACTCACCATAACTCACCAGAACTCACCATAACACACCAAAACACACACCACAACTCACACCATAACTCACCATAACTCCTATAACTTACTTTTTACAAAACACACTACAACTCACCATAACTCACCATAACTCACCATAACTTACCATAACACACCAAAACACACTACAACTCAGCATAACTCACCATAACTCACCATAACTCACCATAACTTACCATAACACACCAAAACACCACAACTCACCAAAATTAACCATAACTTTACAACACACCAAACACACTACAACTCACCATAACTCACCATAACTTACCATAACTCACCAGAACACACTAAACTCACCATAACTCACCAGAACACACTACAACTCACCATAACTCACCAGAACACACTACAACTCACCAGAACTCACCATAACTCACCAGAACACACTACAACTCACCATAACTCACCAGAACTCACCATAACTCACCAGAACACACTACAACTCACCATAACTCACCAGAACTCACCATAACTCACCAGAACACACTACAACTCACCATAACTCACCAGAACACACTACAACTCACCAGAACTCACCATAACACACCAAAACACACCAAAACACACTACAACTCACCATAACTCACCATAACGTACCATAACACACCAAAACACCACAACTCACCAAAATTAACCATAAATCACCAAAACACACCACAACTCACCAGAACTCATTATAACACACCAAAACGTACCATAAGTGACCATAGCTCAGCATATTGATACAGTTCATTGCAGTAGCTGAATGTTTGTAACGGTTACTTTGAATAACAAATAGTAGAATTTATTTCTATTTTGTTTTTACTAGTAGTTAGCTAAAAATCAGTACATATATAACAAAGTTTGATCTTATATAAATCAAGAGAAACATTTGTTATAATATATAATAAATAATAAAATATTCAAAACATATAAAATAATGTGTGATTAACATTTTCAATTAACATATTCATTTCAGTACACAATAATAAAGATATATAGACTGAGAGAACGAGCGACTGTACATTATTAAGCCATTACAGTGTTAATGTAATGCCCCCCCCCCCCTCTCTCTCAGACACCCTCCCTCTTCCAGACAGACGTCCCATGATGAAGGGAAGGAATGGTTGCGCTCTCACTCAACTGGAGGACTGCAAGACACAGGAAGTCCATTATCACCTCCTGGATCCACAGGCACTAATGCTGGAAAATATCACTATTCCAACCTACGTAAGCTCATAAAATATCACTATTCCACACTATTTACACTCATAAAATATCACTATTCCACACTATTTACACTCATAAAATATCACTATTCAAAGTTCTTTAAGTTCATAAAATATCACTTAACCAACTTCTCAGTTCATGAAGATCACTGTTCCAGCCTGTTTTTCTATATTTTATAAAATCTCACTAAGTCAATCTCACTAACTTAAGCAAATGAGTACATTTCCACTGTTCCAAACAACACAAATTCATAAAATATCACAGTACCAGCCTGTGTTCAGAAAATATCAGAACCCCTTCCTGCATTGGTTCTTAAATATACTGCTCCAGTTTACATTCATTTTCAAAATACCACAATTACAACCCTGTTTAGGTTCATTAAATATCATTGTTTTTTAAAGAAAAACCCTGTTCCAAAACTGTTAGTATTGAAAACATTTCAGTATTTCAGTGTAAAAATGTCTCCTTTTAAAATGTATATTAAATATAAATTATATATATCAGCTTTTTTCAGGGCTTTTCATCTTATTCTCTCAAAAACATCTCTTAGATGCTAAAGTGTTTACCTATGTGCATGTGTGTGTGTGTGTGTGCGGTGTGTGTGTATGTTCAGTGAGCCCCACCAGTATGTCCCAGTTTCCCCTGTCCAGTGGCAGTATGAGTCGCTCCAACAGCATCCCAGAGCAAGACCGATTTGAGCTTTTTGCTGAAGGTCGAGCTCTGGGTGGCAGTGCTACTTCACTGGAGGAACGACCTCGAGCCATGAGCCGATCAGGATCATTCCGGGACAGCACGGATGAAGGTGTGTCACAAACATACATGTTCCACGGCAGTTCAGCTGAAAACAGCTCCAATAAGTGTAAAATGGGTCACTTTAAAGGAAGGCTTTGCATTTTCTTTTGGACAGAGATCTCTCCCTGTCCTGAATGAAAGAGAGAAAAAATTCCCAATGATTTATTTACATGACACACAACCAACTTTTACTTTCAATTTAAATGTAGTCTCTTCCTGAACTAAAATCATTCTTCTGCTACAGAGCTGTAAATAATTGAAACTCTGTGGGGAAATGCAATAAAGTGGAGCAGCAATTGTACAAATTCACTGAAAAGCTAAATGATTGACCTTCATGTATAATTAAACTGAAAGAGTGAATGAATTTTTTGTTGTTGTTGTTCTTACTGATGTTTCTCTGTAATGTGTCTATAGTCCATGGGTCTTCTCTGTCTCTGGTCTCCAGCACCTCCTCCTTGTACTCTGCGGTGAGTCTTATTCTCTCCTCATATAACTGGAAAAAAGAGCCTCTCTTTAGCCCAAAAACATGTGCACAAATACGCATTAGCCTGACATTTGTAATGCCTACCTTACCGAGCCCCTATTTGCAGGTACACTGATGCTTGCGGACATTTTTTTCTACACGGTTTTGACTATAAAAGAGAACAGATCAGTTTTTCTTCCTTCTCAGCTCTCTTAATTACCAGGCACAAAGGATTTGCAGGATCAAATTTGTAATTAAGATGCTTAATCAAATTGCCGCAAGGTTTCCACTTTGGCGTCTCCATAATCCACTAATGTTTTTGTTCTAGTGGCCCTTTTGTTGATAACATTATTAAGGCACTTAAAACTTTTTATGGCACTTCAATTTTAACCGTTTTAAGCTTGCGGTTGATCTTTTTTTTCTATCAAAATATTTCTTTAATGTGTATCACAAAGTCCAAATTTTTTACTTATATTAAAGGGTCCATTTCCACCCTTTTTATTGGCCTTTTATTTTATTTGCCTTCGTTGCTAGAGGCGTTGTACTCACCAAAAGCAAATACAATGAATATATGAATCGAAAAATAATTCCAGTTTATCGCTTAGAATTAAACAGAAGCAAACGGCTTCTGTTAATTTGGCTTAAAGATTTAAAGTTTGACACTTTCTTCGGATTTGCTGTAATGTATGTCGCTCAGTCAAAAACATTCCTTATAACTTGAACACGAATGGGAGTCACTGTGTTATTAATGGTTTAGGAACATTATCATTCAAAATACAAAATTCGCTTTCCACTAATTCAACTTTTTTCATGAATTTTGCTATTTATTGTTTAGTAGCAGCAGCAATAATAATGTGAAGAATTCATTTCAGTAAGAACACAGTGCCAAGGATCAGCATTGCTTTACACTGACACTGTGCATCAGAAACACGATAAGTCCCGGGTCATTCTGGTGGAAAGCTTGAACACAGTCTCTCACTTACAGGTGTTTCGCTTTCAGGTTAAGGTAAAAGGCCATCATGCCATGAGCTCTCCACTCAGAACACCTGTCTGTATTATCTGTACACCTGCTAACTGTCCGAATTCAGATATCAGCCACTAACTGGTGCAATGGCTTCACTTGGAATGGTGATGGATGTCTAATGTGGTCGTAATTCATGTTTTCCTCCTAATCAGATCTTTTTTAGCCATGTTAGTCTGTTTAGGGTTCATGGGATGTGATTTTTGTGTGGGGTTTCTTTGGAGGGGTCATGACTGTGGGTGATGAATGTGGGACGTGGTTATTAAGGTGACTCAGTTCCTTGTTGTCTAACTCTCCATTTCCCCCCCTGCAGACCGAGGAGAAGGCCCACTCAGAGGTATGCTTCTGTTGTTTCTGAACATGCTTGTGTGAGATGCTTTTCTTAAAAACGTTCATTTTCAAATGATTTGCAGTGATGCTCACAATTTAGAATGATTATTTGCCCTGTATTTACCTGAGCTGGTCTCACAGACAGCAGACAGTTTAACTCTATGTTGCATTGCTTTCAATTAATCAGATTTTCAGGAACAGTACTTACATGCTCTAACTACTCGTGGAGGAATGTTATTAACCCTTTATTAACCCCATATCATACCTCATCCAGGACAGGTATTTTACAAAAGCAGTTGTTCTTGACATACACCTTGCAAAATGCCTGTCCGTAATGAGTTATGGTTCACTTGCTGTGTCATAATTAATCCAAATGTCATACATAATTCAATTGTATCTGCCTTTTTTTAACAGAATCTCTTGCAATGTTGTCTTGGTTACTGTTTTCAAGTGATTATGCAACATAGAGTTAATTGTATAACTGTACTCTTTTCTTTTCAATCAAGGGGCAAACAATCCGAAATACCACGGTACAGTTTTTTGTTTGTTTGTTTGTTTCTTTACAATTTTGTTGACCAAATTTTGATACAATGTTTCATTCTGATTGATACATTGTATCAAGATTTGTAATTGTGTTAAGATTTTGTTACGATGTACTTTGATTGTGTGCAATGTAAAATTGCAATGTGCAATTTATATCTAAAGTGCCATGCTTGATACAGTTTGATACTGTTTAATGAGATAAAATACATTTTTGCCTTAATTAGTTGAATACAAATGGCTTTGGAAAGAAAATCAGAACCTATTCCTTTCTATACAGCAAATCAGAAAGCTGCGCCGGGAACTGGACGCATCCCAGGAAAAAGTTGCAACCTTGACGTCCCAGCTGGCAGCCAATGTGAGTGTGGCTTTTTTTCGGATTTAAAACAGAGAGTTACCAGATTTCCATTCTCTGAGTGAGAAAGATGCAGCACTAGAAAGGGAACCAGCCATTTTGGCCAAGGCTCTGTACGGAACTGTTGCAGGTTTGCTGTAATGAGCACATAGTTTATTATGTAAATAATTGACTCTGGGTGTTTCAGAATAGTTTGATGATAGAAAACCTGATGAGGGCTGAATATGCGGGTAGTTAAAGAACAAAACAGAAATTATTTTATGAGCTGTTGATCTTTTTTAAATCTTTTTTTTTTTTTTTATCAAAATGTGCTTCATATAGTCCTGTTTTTTGATACAGCGTTTGGTCTTGGAAGAATTGATGTTGATGTCTTTGATCATTCTGCTTCTCACACACATCCACTAAACCTGGCGGAAAAAGAGAGAAAGAGAGAGAGAGAGAGAGAGAGAGAGAGAGAGAGTGGAACATGAAGGATGGGTTTGGACGGCGCATGTATCGACGCTGTCTCTGGGGTGATTTTGAGGGCAAGATGGCGAAGGGCGAGTGTCTGGCTGACAGTTGAGTGAGGAGTGTGATGGAGCGAGAGACACTTGATGTCTGATATCAGAGCGGAAATGTGTGAGCTGGAAGTGCGTCAAACTTTTCTACAGAATACATATCAGAGGAGAGCACACCAGAGACACCTCTGCCTCTCTGCCCAGTGTGATATTGGTATGGACCAGGACTACATCCAAAACTAGCACAGCTCAGACTGCTTTTTTAAAAATATATATAAATCAACTGTGTCCACAAAAAACCTAATGTAATATTTTTACTCCATTTTTATAACTGTATGAAATAACTGTATGTAATAAGAGCTATAGATATATAGATGACTGTATGTAGTAAGAGCTATAGATATATAGATGACTGTATGTAGTAAGAGCTATAGATATTTAAATTACTGTATGTAATAAGAGCTATAGATTATAGATGACTATGTAATAAGAGCTATAGATATATGGATAACTATATAATAAGAGCTATAGATATATAGATGACTATGTAATAAGAACTATAGATTTATAGATAACTTTATGTAATAATAGCTATAGATATATAGATGACTGTATATAATAAGAGCTAAAGATATATAGATAACTGTAATAAGAGCTATAGATATATACATAACTGTATGTAATAAGAGCTAAAGATATATAGATAACTTGTAATAAGAGCTATAGATATATACATAACTGTATGTAATAAGAGCTAAAGATATATAGATAACTGTAATAAGAGCTATAGATATATACATAACTGTATGTAATAAGAGCTAAAGATATATAGATAACTGTAATAAGAGCTATAGATATATACAACAACTGTATGTAATAAGAGCTAAAGATATATAGATAACTAATAAGAGCTATAGATATATACATAACTGTATGTAATAAGAGCTAAAGAGATATAGATGAATGTATGTAATAAGAACTATAGATATATAGATGACTATGTAATAAGAGCTATGGATATATAGATAACTGTATGTAATAGAGCTATAGATATATAGATGACTGTATGTAATAAGAGCTATAGATATATACATGACTGTATGTAATAAGAGCTATAGATATATAGATGACTATGTAATAAGAGCTATGGATATATAGATAACTTTATGTAATAATAGCTATAGATATATAGATGACTGTATATAATAAGAGCTAAAGATATATAGATAACTATGTAATAAGAGCTATGGATATATAGATAACTGTATGTAATAGAGCTATAGATATATAGATGACTGTATAAGAGCTATAGATAGCAGATGACCTATATAATAAGAGCTATGGATATATAGATAACTTTATGTAATAATAGCTATAGATATATAGATGACTGTATATAATAAGAGCTAAAGATATATAGATAACTATGTAATAAGAGCTATGGATATATAGATAACTGTATGTAATAGAGCTATAGATATATAGATGACTGTATGTAATAAGAGCTATAGATATATAGATGACTGTATGTAATAAGAGCTATAGATATATACATGAATGTATGTAATAAGAACTATAGATATATAGATGACTATGTAATAAGAGCTATGGATATATAGATAACTTTATGTAATAGAGCTATAGATATATAGATGACTGTATGTAATAAGAGCTATAGATATATACATGAATGTATGTAATAAGAACTATAGATATATAGATGACTATGTAATAAGAGCTATAGATATATAGATGACTGTATGTAATAAGAGCTATAGATATATAGATGACTGTATGTATAAGAGCTATAGATATATAGATGACTGTATGTAATAAGAGCTATAGATATATAGATGTCTGTGTAATGAGACCTAATGCTAATGTACTTACATATTAGCCTTGTGGTTTAAATTAAAGGACGGACGCTTTAGACACTAACTATGTTTCAGCTAACATTTCAAAATGTATATATATTACATTATTATTATATATGTTAATATATGTTATTATTATATATGTTAATGTCATAAACACAGTAATCAAAACATCCAGATTAATAAATGCACCTAAATTTAACAAGTTGCCCTGAGTTGTCCTGAAAAACAAACTACTAAAAATATGGACACTGCCTTGTCTGCCTTTTTTGCCCCCCTCGTGGAGTTTTCGTTCAGTTAGTCTGGGATAGGCATGTGTGTGTGTGTCTTTGTCATTCTTTTAGCCAAGTCAAGTGAAGTGACCTACGACTACTTTAAACAGCCATGATTTAATGTTAATGGACACTAACTCATTGATTTGTGATGGGTGAAATTTAGCATCTACAGACACCTATTAGTTCAAGTCTGCATGTAAATGTAATCTGTTCTTGTGTATTAATAAAAAGTGTTTCTCGATTCTTGAACAGCACTAGGTGTCTGTGCTCTGCTGGTTCAGATGAGCTTCACTGGACTGCTGAGTCTCAGCTCTCCCAACTCTGAAGCTGGAATGGTGGTCAGGTGTGACAGTCAGGCAGTGCATGTCAGGTGTCACACAAACTACTTTTATGATGTGTCTGGTCTGATACCCCTCAGTGTTGGGCTGGATTCACTTCGTTGATGTTATTTTGTCAACTGGAACATAGAAGTGCGGTTTATATCTGACAGAAGTGCGGTTTATATCTGCGCAACTGACGGAACAAAGTAGATGTATTGTTTAATAGGATTTGAAGGAGGAAGACCAGAGATCCACATTTTTGCTGTATAAAAAAGTACAAGGCAGTGGATTAGAAAATATATGTGAAAGTGAAAGTGAAAGTGACGACCCTTGTCATTGCGAGGTCACAGCACAGCAGACAGTGAACCACAACGAAATTGGACCTCTGCATTTAACCCATGCACACTCAAACCCGTGCAGCAGTGGGCAGCTATTGAAAGCGCCCGGGGAATTATATATATATATATATATTGATACAACATTAATTATGTGTATCTTTAGCAACCATTACAGGCCTACACATTGCAACCTGAGGCTATTTTCTGAAGTTTTGAGGCATGTAATCATGAGCAATGCAGAAATCACGTACATATGTTTTTCTGTTGAAATGACCATTGATGAGGCTAATTTATGTTGTGTACCCAGCCAGAAATGTGAAGCTTGTGAGATATTTACATATTCATATATCTAGATATGTGCGTGAGTGAAAGTTTGCTTTCTACTGATCTAGGGTAAATGAGTCTGATGAATCTGAAGTGTAATTTTGGTTATATTTTTTGTCTCCTCCTCTTTAGCCCCAGCGGGCAGTGTGTTCATGCTCATGCACATTTGTCCACATTCATTCTGCTTTGAACTGGATCATGTTCATTTAAACCGCATCCACAGTTCAAAGGAGTGGATCTTTCCCAGCGGGCAGTGTGTTTGGGTGGGTGTGTGTAGGGGGCCATTGGAGTATTTTGCTGCAATACTCAGGCAATGAAGCACAGCTCATTGTTTCTTAGTTTTGCACTGGATTTATACGGCAAATGTAACAGCAAAAAATGGATAGGATAAACTGCATGCATTAAGCATTACAGATTACCACTCAAGCCTTGTTGAGCTGCTAAGTCATTTCTAATAGACTCACTTATGTGGTTTCTGGCACTGAATGACATACTATCATCCATTGTCATAGACAAGAAACAAGACAGCAGAAAAGACGTGTATATGCTAGTTTGATGAGGATATTTGAAAGTGAAAGTGAAAATATTTGTGTTTGTATATGTAACCAACATGTTTCTGCATCATGTAAAAACAGCTCAACTTAGCTTCAAGCACCTATAGCTTATGTAGCTTGCGGAGCATAGTCTCGTCCATTGGCTTGGGTAATACGTAATAATGCAAACAAAATGATCTGAAAGCAATTTTGCAATTTTGAAAGTGAAAGTGACTATTCTTGTCATTGTGAAACACAGCACAGCACACAGTGAGACACAAAGAAATTACACCTCTGCATTTTACCCATACACACACGCACGTGCAGCAGGGGGCAGCTATTGAAAGTGGCCGGGGAGCAGTGACAGGGACGGTAGCTTGCCCAAGGGTAACTCAGGGCACTGTTAAGGGATTCGAACCCATGGTTCTTTTGACCCAGGAGCTTACACCCTAACCACTGCGTAAAAACTGAGAATCATTTAACAATAACTTATAGTCAGTACCTGAAAAAGAAATTATTAGTGAGAGGCTTTTTCAAGTTTTTAAACCACATAGTAGACCAGCAGGTACATAAGGCCAATTTCTTGAAGGGATTATGAAGAATCTGTGAAACATTCAGTGAGTATTAGTTGGAATATTGTGTTAATGTGGAGGCTATTCTTTAACCCGGGTCAACTAGAGTCATTACAATAAAACAGATGTGAATTCTGTGCCTCACACATGCTCAGTGTTGCATCCCAGCACCCCCAGATGTTTGTTTCTGTGTTGCACCAGAGTGTAGGATATGTTTCAGAGATTTTGGGCACAAGTCTATGTGATAAGTATCTTTCAGTAATATAAAAAAAATGTTTTATTTGTGTTTTAGATAGATTTAGCCATGTTTTCTTCACATCTTATCGGGAACGTGTCTTTAAAAGAACAGGCTTGTTCTTGTGAGGAGAAAGGAACATCTGTACTAACAGATCTGTGTGCGTGTGTGTCTACAGGCACATCTGGTAGCAGCGTTTGAGAAGAGTTTGGGGAACATGACCTGTCGTCTGCAGAGTCTGACCATGACAGCGGAGCAAAAGGTAAAGCACACACACACTGCCGTGCAAGTATTATTTTAAAACAATGAACCAGATGTGTGCAGTTCCACTACTAGAGGGCAGCTGGTTTGTACCTCTACTCTGATATGCTGACTCAGACCTGAAAATGATCAGATTAGTTGAACCAGATATGTTTGAGAACAAATACAAGATTATGCTGTGCTGGACAGACCTTATTGTAGTATCTGTCCCAGTCTGGGATTTCACCATTAACACTGAAAGGGAACAAGGTGACCCTTTTAACTCCTTGTAAATGAATTTGAAATGAAAATATATCTTTTATTTAATCTCCCTCTCTTTAAGAGAATACTGGGTTTAGCAGGTTACTCAAGGTCCTCATCCTCCCACAGTTAGATAGTTAGATAGTACCAAACAGGCACTTTGTTTTGAACAAGGGCACATTTAATTTTACCAGAACGAAATTCAACCTCTGCATTTCACCCATACATACTGTGCAGCAGGAGACAGCTGTTTAAAGTGCCCAGGGAGCAGTGATGGGGACGGTACCTCAGGACAACCTCCTGCTCTGGGATTCGAACCCACAATCTTCCAATCCTGGGGCTTAGTCCCTAAACAATAGGCCATTGCTGCTATATATATTAGTGATGGTCTTCATCCTCACTGGAACAAAACAGATTTATGTGCTTATGCTAAATTTTATGCTCTTTACACTCCTTATACATCCACTACCTAGTAGTAAGGTGGTCAGCGACTAGGCTTTCTGAAGCACATGGCTCAGCATACGGTGAGTAATGGAGGTTTACAGTGTGTGTGTGCCTGTTGAATGGATGTGTGTAACGTGTGTGTTGTAGGAGTCGGAGTTGGCTGAGCTGAGAGAAACTATAGAAGCGTTAAAAACCCAGAACACTGATGCTCAAACTGCTATCCAGGTTGCTCTCAATGGACCAGACCATCTGCATAAAGGTACAGCAACACACACACACACACACACACACACACACACACACACACACACACACACACACACACATGCATACACAGAAATTACCAAAAATTAAACGCATAACAAAGGACAAAACTAAGATTAGTCAACTGCATAGATCATCTAGACATGCAGTACAAAGAGCTTAAATAATGTAATTTCTCCAAATGTGGCATCCTTAATTGGACGATATGGTTCACAATTTGTTTGATTAAAAATATGGTCATTACACATTTTTATTTGTTTTAGATCTGAAGATTCGTCGGCAGCACTCCTCTGACAGCATGTCCAGCATTAACAGCGCGGCCAGTCATTCCAGCCTGGGCAGCAGCAAGGATGCTGAGGACAAGAAGAAGAAAAAGAAGAGCTGGGTAAGTTGGTCACTAATGCACCTGTAAGAATTTGCTCAGAAGTGAGGGCACATACGGAGCATGTTTTACCCACAATCTCTTCAGAGAAATTCCACTGATGTTTCAAAATTAAAGTGTAATTGAAGTGTTAAAGCATAAATACATTTGGAGTGGAAATTCATTGAAACAGTCGGCATTTTAATTAGAACCAGTAATCCTTAAGGCTTTGTGTCTCTTAACGTACAGAAAGCTATTGCACTACGCAGAGTTTGAATAAATAGTTTGATTTCTGATTGTTTTATGACATAAATATTAAAACATGAAGTTTTAAATATAACATATATTTAAAGTATAAAAAAATAATAATGTTTTGACAAAGACACTGTAAAAATATATATATTAATGGTGGAGAGGTACATCCAGGGTGAACAATATAAAACAAAGACACTTTCACTACGTTAGCATTAACAGTATTACACAATAAAAGTCAGCAGACACATGGAGGTTCCCTGGACATTTTAGATATCAGTCACTTCAAGCCAGTTTGAATGATGTTGTTTAAATCTGTACTGTCTAAATATTTGAATGTTGAAATATTTGAATTGAAATTTGAAAAAAAAAAGGAATTCTTCTTTAAAGTAGAGAATGTGTCACACTGCTGTCAGATTTAAATCATCAGCCATGTCAGGATTTTACTACTACACTCTGATATTTCACATACTTTTGGCTGCTGGGCCTTTTGGTTTTCTCTCGCTCTCTCTCTCTCTCTCTCTCTCCTCCCTCTCCTCCCTCTCTCTCTCTCTCGCTCTCTCTCTCCCCACTACACTACCAGGGAAAGGACAGAGGACACAAGGTGAATATGATAAGCCCCTCAGAACCTGCCTGCATGTACGGAATAAATTACAGTGGAAAGCATATTAGACTGCATGTTTCAGTGAGATCTTCTCCTGTTTGCCCTCAGAATTGCCCCTTTTCTGCCCCGGAAATGTCAAAAGACACCCTGCTATCCTCCCGCTTTCCTTTGTATTGTGGGGTCATTTTCTGTAGACATGTTCTTATATGTGTGGTTTCCCATTTAAGGAATGAATATCTACATTCATGATTGAAAGGCATCCAGTGTGTGCAGTTTTAGGCCAATGATGACTGGATCAAGAGTATGGTTTGAATAGTGTGAAGGCTCACTGGGAAAACTGTGATAATCAGGAGACTCTGGATAGAGGGGATGACTTTTAGGCCCACCCCAACATATCATTTTGGTTTTTTATGTAAATAATACATGTTTAGTTTATTGTCACCTGGAAGAGCAAAAATTTCACAATGTATTAATAAAGTTGCTGCAAATGCAAATGCAAAAAAAAAGTCCAATTGAAGACCAATTCAAGCTCAGTTTAACAGTTTGCACTCACTATTGCCCTCTAGTAATCTTATTAACTTAATAGTTTCTTTTGTTGTTATAAATAATTAAATAATGGATTTATTTATTAATTAAATGTTTATAGAGGGAAAATTATATTCTAGGTATTTTATAATCTAAGGGACATCCCAGGAGTTGCAAAAGGTGCTCTGAGGGAAGACCTTAAAGAGTTATCACTCTATCTATCTATCTATCTAAAACCCAGTTTTTACTGTATAGTGAACTAGTGAAATGTTGTAGCTTGAACATGAAGATACGCAGCCAGGAGTCTTGTGCTCAACTTTATTGAACATAAACAGAACTCAGGAACCACTTGTACGAAGAAATTAACGTAAACAATACCCGATGCTCTGCTCTGCCTCATTGGGGCTTATAAACCCTGCTCCCAGTGAGACACACTGGTGGCCCGAATGAGCCCAGGCGTGCACAGAGCAGAGCGCCCCCTACCATAGCAGAAGCACAGTGCTAAACAGAAAGCCTAATATTGCATATATAGTCCCCTACAAAAGTATTGAAACGGGCCAATTCATGTTTTTTTTTTTTTCAGCGCACTGAACAGAGATTAAAAGATTTGGATAAAAAGTTGAATATAAGATGAGAAAAATTAGGTGGACACACATGCATTTACATACATGTCAGAATCTACCAGGAAACAAAAGCTGGAAATCTGGTTTCTCATCTCGCATTCGCCTTTTTAGCTCAAACCCTTCAGTGCATCGCTAGAACAAATAAAATGGCCCTGCTGTTTCAATACTTTTGGAGGGGACTTAATATAAGCCATTTAGGACAGGACCATTGATCAGGCCAATAATTGTGGACATAATTGGAAAGTGTGCAATGTTTTGCTCTGGGGGAAAGGTTGTGTTGGGGGCTTTGGTGGCTGAAGAAACTTGACCTAACATGGGTTGTCTCACATTTTCAGCATAAAGATTACAAATCCTGTCGCTTGGGCTACGTAGGGGAGTCAAGTCAGTTTGATCTCCAGCTCTTTTTCTTTCAGCTTTAGAAAATCTGGGTCTAAACCCCTAGTGAGTAAGTAAAAGGCAACAGAGGCTAGGAAAATCTAAAGATGGAGAAAGAACGTTTCAGAAGTGGAAACCATTCTCAGCATATCACTGTGAAGCTGAGTAAATAACCATTAATAACCAGTACAGTCTATAACTACAGTTGGCCAGTACCGTTTGTAGTTAGGAGTTGTGATACCAGAGTTTAAAGTTAAAAGCAGCAACTTCGCTTTTAATTAGTGTGACTTAAGATTTGAAGGTTGGTTTGCAGATAACAGCACATGCAGGGGATCCATCATGGTGTCACTGGTCTGAAGAACAAGAGGGATGAAGACGTGATGGTTGGTCTGATCTAAAGTACAGTAACCCCAGTCGTTGGTGTATCCTGTCTTGTACGCAGAAAGCCTTGACGATGGTTGATCAAGCCAAGTGGCGTGCTTGTTAACTGGGTATTCCGGTCTGAGTCACTCAATCTCTAGATCTGTAGATTCAAGCAAAGTTTTCAGAATAAACCAAGCTTTAAATTGTGCAAGTAAATAGAGTCCACTAGGCGGTGTTGTTAACTTTCTAGCTCTTTTATTAGGAGTTAATCGGAGCTGTTTGTCCTTGGCCTTTGTTGTTAAATGAGGAGTGGGTTAGGTATACAGGCTGTGATCTGGAAAGAGGGATTGGGTGATTATGTCTCTGCTTATCACCCTCAGGGTGACTCTCCAGTGGGGCTGATGAGGCTAAGCTCATGAATGCAAATCACTTCTTTATTATTTATGCGCATTAATTATTCATCTGCTTAATAAGGGGCTCTGTGGCCTCGGCCTGGAAACACTCACACTTGAAGAGCTGGGCAGAGAGTGAAAGAGGCTGATGAAGAGGGGGATGAAGAGATACAGGGATGGGTGGAGAGAGAGAGACAGAGAGAAAAAGAAAGAGAGAGAGAATCCCATTAACTTCCCTTTGCTTTATTCCTCTGTTCACACTATGATTGGATGTCTTTGTGTGGGAACGTGCTTTCTCAAACACAAGCGCACGCACACACACACACACACACACACACACACACACACACACACACATCAAAACATGTCTTTTCATTTGGTCCTTAAAAGGGGCGACATTCATTCATTTTTTGGTGGGAGTGTCATGTGGGAGCTACATCTTCTAGTTCCTTTTCCTCTCCCTGCTTAGGTCAATGGCTCATGACATCCAATATCTAGCATCGCTTCCACCCCTCATGCGCTTCTCTTAGGGCCATCTTGTATTTACTGTTAGCCACTTAAGAGAGCAGCGTTGTTCACATGCTCATTCGAGTGCCTGTTGTCTTTCCATAGGATTAAAAGTTTTATCCACTAGAGGACAGATCAGAGCCTGAACATCCCCTGCTGGCTCCAGATTGTCTTTCTTAAATACTGCTTCTGATTCACAATTAGATCAGCAATTTATACAAGAAAAGATGAGGAGATCATATATTGCCATGCACAGAAGTAGCCTTTGTCATGGTTACTGCTAACATGTTACATTGTAGAAAACAGCCTCCACTGGTTGTTGGTATTGGTGATATGGTGATAACTCATGTATATATCAGGAAATGTAAATAACCTGAAATAACCTAAAATGTTTTACGTGAATGCAGAATATGAGGGTCAGTCGTTTAGTGTATGTCTAGTAGAATGCCATCCCTACTGCCCCATTAGTGTTTATGCAGAAACTCCTGCATGACAGCTCTTCTCCACCCGAGTGACCATCTGATGACTCTGTATGTTAGACTGGTCGTATATGGACAACCCCTCTTACTGACTAAAGAGCAGACTGGAGGTGGCCATGCCGGGAAGAATGTGATGATGCGTGAGTGTGCGTATGTAACTGAATCAGTGTGTATGGTGTGTCCTCAGTTGCGAAGCTCCTTCAAGCAGGCGTTTGGAAAAAAGAAAAGCTCAAAGCTGCAGGCAGCCCATGATGAGCTGGAAGAAGTGATTGACTCACTGCCTGCCTCACCCAAACTACAGCACAGCAACATACAGGGAAGCACTCAGACTTTACACACATCACCTTCAACTACAGAGTAAGTACACACACACACACACACACACACACACACACACACATGTCCATCAATGCACAAACACGTCCATCAACAGCACCATCTATCCATGCACTTGCACTAAACCTGTACACTACTAAACCGTATACACTGTAAAAACAAATCATTTTATGTTCAACTACTTTTTTGTGTTGTCAGTGGATTTCTTTTTCTGCATATTCTTCTTTAATTCTTTTCCTCTCCTCCTCCTGCTTTTGTCATTTTTTCTGAACTGTGAAAACTTTTGTTCTTTCATGTATTTGTGTGTGCGTTTGTGTAGAAAATGTGTGTGCGATAGCAAGCCTTCTCCCATTTGGACCCCAAAGAAAAGGCAAATTGGTCATGTGATCTACAAACACAGATCTCGGTAAAGGGCAGAGTGGTGCATGAGAAGGTGTGGCGTGGTTTTTCATTGAGACTTAGTGACAGTTTGTTGATTCGATAGGACATAGTATCGATTTAGTATTTAGACACCCTGTGTCTAAAGTTAACTTCTTTTGAGCTGTACCTAAGAGAACTAAGTAGCAAAGACATAATGGAAGCTTATTAATACACCAGTTTAAATCATACAAATTCCAGTTCTGAATTATCCCATTCAGTACTCTGCAAAAAACTTGAACCACCCCTTTTTCGTTTATATTTTTTGAGGGAATCACCCTGTAGGTACCAAAATATTATGTTGTACAGCACTGTGCAAAAGTTTTAGGCAGGTATGAAAAAATGCTGTAAACTAAGAATGCTTTCAGAAATATAAATAATGATTGAAAGTGAAGGTGACAACCGTCACAGCACAACAAGTGTGAACCACAACAAAATTGGACCTCTGCTTTTAATCCATGCACACAAACACCGTGCAGCAGTGGGCAGCTATTGAAAGCGCCCAGGGAGCAGTGACGGGGACGGTACCTTACTAAGGGGTACCTCAGGGCAACCTACTTGTGAAGGAATAGAACCCACAATCTTCCGATGCGGGGCGACTCCTTCACCACTAGGCCACCGCTGCCCAAAGTGACTTTCTGTGGACACCATGACACAGCTTTCACTACACCATTGGCCCGTACGGGGATCGAACCCGTGACCTTGGCGTTATTAGCACCACGCTCTAACCAACTGAGCTAACCGGCCTAATATGGACCTCTGCATTTAACCCATGGAAACACCGTGCAGCAGTGGGCAGCTATTGAAAGCGCCCGGGGAGCAGTGACAGGGACGGTACCTTGCTCAAGGGTACCTCAGGGCAATCTACTGGTGGGGAATCGAACCCGCAATCTTCTGATGCAGGGGGCAACTCCCTAACCATTAGGCCTCCGCTGCCCCCGCTGATTGTTTATTTTTATCAATTTACAAAACGCAAAGTGAGCAAACAAAAGAAAAATCTAAATCAGATCAATATCTGGTGTTTCTACCTTTTGCCTTCAAACCAGCATCAGTTCTTCTGGCCCCCACAGAGCCCTGATCTCAACATCATCCAGTCATCTAGTTCTCCAAGATGTTTGGAACAACCTACCAGCCGAGTTCCTTCAAAAACTGTGTGCAAGTGTACCTAGAAGAATTGATGCTGTTTTGAAGGCAAAGGGTGGTCACACCAAATATTGATTTGATTAAGATTTCTCTTTTGTTTATTCACTGCATTTTGTTGATTGATGAGAATAAATGATTAACACTTCCATTTTGGAAAGAATTCTTTGTTTACAGCATTTTTTCCACACCTGCCTAAAACCTCTGCACAGTACTGTACCTGTCAGCTGTGTATTACTGTGTATTAAGTGTTTTTCACCTGTTTATCAGTGTAGTATTGAGTAGATTTCACTAGATAAAGGTTTCAACCACTCAGCAATCAGCATCAGCAGTAAACTAATCATCTGATCATCTGGAATCATCTGCACCTGTTTCTTCACTGCTTCATATCTTAAGTTACGCTTTGTTCTGCTTGAAGGATATGTGTGTAGCTCAATCTGGTTCTTAGGAAGTAAAGTATGAAGAATCATGGGGGCTCACGACTTTTACACAGTACTGCACATGGGTTGTTTAGTAGTTTTTATTAGACTTGCTTATGTGGTTTCTGTATCTTCCATAAAAAAATATGTATATAGAAATGGCCAGAATTCAGGCTTGAAGAAAGACACCTAAAATGTTGAGCTAAATAACATACTTTTCAAGCAACATGTAGAGAAACAATCTAAATAGAAAAGTCCCCTCTAACGATATGTAGGTTTCACGTTGATTTTATCAGGAAGCGCTGCAGAAGAAGCACTGCATCTGTGGATCTGGTGTGACTTGAAACAGAGCGTGTGGTGTGTAGTTTTAGAATTTGTATGCTTTTTGTGATTGGACTGAGCGTGAGAATCTCATTCATGTTTTAGTTTTTGATGTAGTTATTTTTTTCTTCTATTAATGCGTTCTTCTGTAGCTTTTGCTGTGAAGTTGGACAGGAACTGGAGAGAATGCTGGTGCTAGTGATCCGTGATTTGAACCCACGGCCTTCAGATTCTAAAGTGAATCTGAATGAGTACTTTTGTACTCATGAGTACTTTTACATTACAGTACAATACATTTTACTCAGTTGAAAGGGGAAAGATGGAGCCAAAAGTGTATTTGACTGTAAAAGTAGTGTTTTTATTAAAGTAAATATTGAAACAGATAACATTTTACATACAAATATGAATTAGCACAGTTTGGATTGTAGTAATTATAACATTATTTACTAAATAATTTGATGATTTTAGCTTAGATAACAATGAAACCACACACGCTTCATAACATCGAAACATATTTGATCACATCCAAAATATATTAAATGAAATGAATGATCAGAATATCTGGATAAAAAAGCACACAATCTGGGTTTTGTGCTACAGTTTATGTTTGGATTATTTTTGGATTCCGTGGGATTATTTCCAGTTTTTCCAACCTCATAACAGTAGCTGTGAAAGAACATATTTTTGAGGGAGAATCCTGTGCTTTGCGGTTTGTGTGCACTGTGTGTAAGTGTGTGAAAAGTGTCCATTTCATACCTAACTCCACTCTAAAGAACGGTTCTATTATCCACTACCCCTCCGGGTCAATGCAATGGTGATTTGAGTGTGTAAATGTTTTGTGACCCAATTTTTGTGTGTGTGTGTGTGTGTGTGTGTTTAGACTGTGTGAGTGTACAGAAGCAGAAGCCGAGATTATTCTTCAGTTGAAGAATGAGCTGAGGGAGAAGGAGCTAAAGCTTACTGATATTAGACTGGAGGCTCTAAGCTCTGCCCACCACCTGGACCAGATACGAGAAGCCATGAACCGCATGCAGGTACAAAACGCACACATGTGCACACACACACACACACACACACACATAGAACAATGCTTGTGAGGGTCATGCCTAAATGTTTTTTGATCTCAAATAACATTTTCCACTGTTTTCCACTGTTTCTAGAGTTTAGATTCTCTAAAATAACACAAAGTTATTGTTTAGTGATCATTTAATATTGTTAAATAATCTTTTATACATTTCCCATGAAACAGAATGAGATAGAAACACTGAAGGCTGAGAATGACCGGCTGAAGTCCAGTGGAAACTCCACCCCTGCAGCTACACCCGCCAAAACGGCACGTCCTCCGTCCGAAACCTCCAGCACCTCCTCCTCTTCCTCCCGCCAGTCTCTGGGGCTCTCACTCAACAACCTTAACATCACGGACACCATCATGTCAGGTATAACCCACAAAAGACAATGACTAAAGTGTTAATATTCAGGCACCTGGTTTTAGCCTAATTTAACCCAGATTAATTTAAGATCTCAGTGATTACTCCTCAGGATTAGAACATTAGAACATTGACTACTTGCTGATGAACTTGCTAGTACTTTTTCTGCATGTGATCTTAGCCGATTTAGAACCAATCGGTGGGAACATATATAATAGTATTCGGCTCCGGCAGGTCATGTGTGTTGGTTAAATACAGAGGATTTGGATTTGGAGTACTGTGCTGTGTGCTCTCTTTCACTTTCACTTTCACACAAGTAGTTCAAAAAGTATTTATACTACGAAATCAGTATTGTGCACTCACTGATTACTGTACAGTAAATACCTACTACTGATACAAATAATAGTTCATGCATTTATATTGTATTGCATCTCAGTAGTTACTAATAAAAATGTTGTGTGAGAACTTGCTATATATTATATACTATATACTTAATTTTTTTAAATACTAAAACTTGAGTACCTAGCACTCACTTAGAACATATTATTGCTATATAAATACGCTAACACTGGGGTGTTTTTGTGTTTGGGGTGCTGGTCTAGTCTATGGTCTATGGGCCAAGAGGTCATAGGTTCCAGCCTCCTGCACCAGCCCCGTTAGGTTCCTGAGCAAAACGCTGAACCCTGGTTGCTCCTAAGAGACTGTCCCTGAAATCAGAAAATGGAAATTGCTCTGGATAACAGTGTCTGCTAAATGTTGTAAACATAAATGAGTGAATCCTCTGTAGAAGTATTAACTAGTAATTCTGTATTGATACTACTGTAAAGAAGTCTTCCTTCTCAAAAACAACTAATTCTAGAAAAATTTAAAAAAAAAACAAAAAAAAACTTTAAGGTAAAAATATTACGGATGCTACTGAAGAAACTCCTACATTTCTACATTAAACAGTAGACTTTCAGAGCTGTGTGAATCGTGCAGAAAGAGTTCAATAGAGAGTGAAATAGTGCAATAGGGGAGTTTGAATGTAGAGATCATCCTGAGCATTACTGTGCCCTGGCTAATTTAAACGACTGAGCACATAGCTCTCTCTCAGGACTTTTGGGAGGCTGCTTTTAGTTGATGGAGAGGCAAGCAGGGGAGTGAGAGAGTGATGGAGCAGAGGAGGATGAGTGGAAGCTGTTATCACTCCTCAGCAGAGAGCCATGCAAGCAAAGCGGCGGAATACAAAACAGTCGTCCTCCAGCTTAGCGCGTCCAGCCAGCAGTTATACAATAACACGCTGCTAACAGCTCTTATCCCAGCTGTACCAGAGTTCACCTTGCACACACGCCCCACACAAACACATTCAGACTCAATAGTTAATGATGCTTAAAGGAGGTCAGTACTTATTTATTATTTACTCTAATAGTATTTAAAGGGAACTGAGTACTGGACAACAATCTGTCAGTATTAATGATATAGAACTGTAGTAAAAAGAAGAGTACTACTCTCTCTAATCTCAGTATAGGTAGTCACAATAGGATGAGAGTGGGGCTTAACTCTGTATGCACAGCTTTGCTGATCCTGTTTAAGAACTTGGTAGATAATGTCGCAGAAACTTAGTAGTTAGTATTCACTCAAAACTAAGTGCAAGCGCTACATTAAAACTTGCTGTGACACGTGCTTAGTATCACAAGACCTAATACTGCTAAAGTGAAAGTGAAAAAAGTGAAAGTGACAACCCTTGTCATTGCGAGGTCACAGCACAGCACACATGAACCACAACTAAATCAGACCTCTGCATTTAACCCATGAACACACATACCGTGCAGCAGTGGACAGCTGTTGAAAACCCCCAGGGAGCAGTGACGGGGACAGTACCTTGCTCAAGGGTACCTCAGGGCAACCTAATGGTGAGGGACTCGAACCCACAAGCTTCCGATGTGGAGGCAACTCCCTAACCACTAGGCCACCGGTGTCCCTAAAGTATTCAGTATTTACTGTTTAACACTGAACGATGATTACATTTACCGCATAAGTACTAAGAATGTGGTAGTCACTCACAGAGGCTTAGTGCTGCACAAATAACTGCTTTTGTGTAAAGTGAAAAGTCAAAGGGCTTCTGAAGGACAGTGGACAATAAACCTTAACGCAGACGACATTCATGAGTCCAAGTTCTCCTGCTGCTCCCGTTCATGGAACGTATCATCTTTTTTCAATCTTCACCCAAGTTTAGAATTCAGTGACTCATAAGACACTTCTTTATGTGTCATTGAATGATATTAAAATTAATTAATTAATTAAATAAATAAATAAATCCTGACTCTCTTTTTGCATCAAACACAGATCTGCTTCTGGATGACAGCTTTGAGGGCAACCTGCGGAAGGAGGGCAGGAGTGTGCGGATAGTCGTCACCATCTCCAGCGGCTCCAACAGGACCAAGGTAAGATTATATAAATATTCATATAATAATAATTTGCCATAGTGAAGTGACAGTGACAGCCCTTGTCATTGCAAGGTCACAACACAGCACACGTGAACCACAACGAAATTGGACCTCTGCATTTAACCCATGCACACAAACACCATGCAGCAGTGAGCAGCTGTTGAAAGCGCCCGGGGAGCAGTGACGGGGATGGTACCTTGCTCAACAGTACCTCAGGGCAACCTACTTGTGAGGGAATTGAACCCACAATCTTCCAATGTGGGGGCAACTCCCTAACCACTAGGCCACCACTGCCCCAAGTGTCTTAGAACTGAAAATATAAGCAGACATAAGCAGCGCTGGCCTAGTGGTGAGGGAGTTGCCCCTGGATCGGAAGATTATGGGTTCGAATCCCTTACCAGTAGGTTGCCCGGAGGTACCCTTGAGCAAGGTACTGTCCACATCACTGCACCCTGGGTGCTTTCAATAGCTTCCCCAGCTGCACGTATGGGTAAAATGCAGAGGTGTAATTTCATTGTGTTTCACTGCGTGCTGTGCCGTGTTTCACAATGACAAGAATGGTCACTTTCATAAGACCCACAATTCAATGCAGATTGAACCTAAACGTTCTACAGTACCTTTCTCAAAAATAATTTCTACAATACTAAATTTTAGCATTAAATTTGGTATTGCAAAATGAATATTAACAGCACTCACAATATTGTTGTTTTATTTCTGCAGGCTATTCAGAGTCAGGAGTATCTGATCGGATCGATTGGAGTCAGCGGAAAAACGAAGTGGGATGTGTTGGACGGTGTAATACGGCGACTGTTCAAGGTCAGTTGGGCTAGTACTCAGTGCTCAGATCAAGCTTAGTGCAAAAACTCAGAACTCAGAACTTAGTATTCAGATTCAGTTTTGATGCTACATGAGGAACCAGCACCCTCAGTACAAGTTCAGTATTACTTTATACAGGAGAACACAAGACAGCACTCTTCGGTTTTATTCTTACTGTGTACTCTTGAGATAACACTGAACACTCCAACATTTCATAAAACACAGTGCCTAATACTCACAAATGCTATAATAGCTTAATTTAAACAATATCAGCAATGAATGCTGACACAGTGTTGCTGCCTAGGATGCAAAATGCAATGTATTTCCATTTTGTGCTTATTTTAGGAGTATGTGTTTCGTGTGGACCCTTTGACTAGTCTGGGCCTGAATTCAGACAGCATAGTGAGCTACAGGATGGGGGAGGTTATCCGCTCCCATGTCTCTGAGGTACCTGAACTGTTGCCCTGTGGATATCTGGTGGGAGACAACAACATCATCAGCGTCACATTGAAAGGTCAGACACTTCACAATTTTGTCTGGCAGTTCAGTATAGAACAGATGTCCAAAAGTACATGTTCAGGCATTTAGGTGCCTGGAACCTGACCTCTGGGTTCTTACAAGAAATAATCAAATATTACATTTTTATTCAGTATTTTTCTGCTTTTGCTCACAAGACCAGAATTTTGCTTTCATTGCTGAAATGAATGCATTTCAATCTAATAGAATTATCACTGTATGAACCTTATACATTACCTTTAAAATACCTTTTTATTACCTTTATATCAAAGTGAAAGAGAAGTGAACGTGACTGTCATTGTGAAACAGCCCAACACACAGTGAAACACAATAAAATGCAACCTCTTCTTTTCACCCATACACACACGTGCAGAAGAGGGCAGCTATTAGAAGCGCCCGGGGAGCAGTGATGGGGACAGTACCTTGATCAAGGGTACATCGGGGCAACCTACTGGTCAGGTATTCAAACCCACGACCTTCCGATCCTTGGTCCTAGTTCCTAAACACTAGGCCATCGCTGCCCAAAATGTTCTCAGCAAAGCTCAAAATATCACTCTTTAATCTATTACATTTACAGTGATGTTAATTATCATTTCTGTTAATTAATGTTGAGATTACGTTGATTCATTACCTGCTGTTTGTCTGCAGGGATTTGCGCCAGCTGGCAACTTGTAGCATGTCTTTATTCAGCTATTCGACTCTTATTTTCTCTTGAAATTCATATTTTCTCTTGAAATTCATATTTTCTCTTGAAATTCTAAACATATTTAGCTCAATGCTACAGAAAATTAGCCAAGAAAAGGTATATGAACTCTTTCCTTTCCTTTTCCTTATTACTTTCTTTTGGATTTGTTATTTCTGTTTTTTTTTTTTTTTTCATTTTATTATAATTTGCATGACTATCTAATCATGTTATATTATTAAGAGCAGTTTGTTGCTCTTTATTCAGATTGTAGATGCTCCACCATGATAGGCAATGTATATATACAGTATATAGAAAGTGTAGCTGGCCACAGCCATGGGGATTTTGTCAGCTGCCTTCTGATCTCACACTTCTGGAAAAAGTGAAAGTGACTATTCTTGTCATGCTGTGTGCTGTGCTGTGACCTCGCAATGATGAGGGTTGTCACTTTCACTTTCACTTTTTACTTTCATTGTGAAACACAGCACAACACACAGTGAAATTACAGCTCTGCATTTTACCCACACACAAACAAACACATGCAGTAGGGGGCAACTATTGAAAGCACCCAGGGAGCAGTGTTTGGGACACTACCTTGCTCAGGGCTACCTCAGGGCAACCAGTTGGTCAAGGATACAAACCCATGACCTTCTGATCCTGGGGCAAACTCTTTAACCACTAGGCCACCGCTGCCCTTTCTGTGCAAAGGGTTTGACTATTTCTTGCAAGCAATTGGAATGGAAGCTGTTTTCCTGACACTGCATGACTTATTGTGGCTACAGAAATGATCAAAAGTATGTTGTATAGCTAAAAAATAGTAGTGGTTGACGTCTTGAAACGTTTGGCTAGACGTTTGGCTAAAAAAGTCAAAATCAGACATTTTGGCTGATTGATGGTGGTGGTCTAGTGGTAGGTTACTTGCTTAAAGATCTATGGACCAAGCAGTCACAGGCTCAAAACCCCTTCTAGCACCATTGGGTTCCTGAGCAGGACCCTTAACCCTGAGTTGTCCCTGTAATTAGGACATGGAAGTTGCTCTGGATCAGAGCGTCTCCTAAACGCCGTAAATGTAAATCACTTGGTCAGGGGAAAATATTGATTTGATTTTTTCATCCCAGTATTGCTTTAAATGAATCAACACATATATGACATCTCTTCTGTGTGCAGGTGTTAGGGAGAGCAGTATAGACGACCTGGTGTTTGACACCCTGATCCCGAAACCGATAATGCAGCGCTACCTGAATTTATTAATGGAGCACCGCAGGATCATCCTCTCTGGTCCCAGTGGCACAGGAAAATCTCACCTGGCCAACAAGCTGGCCCACTTCATCATCAACAAAAGTGGGCAAGAGGTGACTGACTCCAACCTTGCCTGCTTCAATGTGGACCAGAAGTCAAGCAAGGTATGTAGTGATGCAGAAAGGGCAATGATGTTTCTGAGGTTATTTCTGAGCTGCATGACAGTGTTAAACTCAGTTTATTCTCCTCAGTGTTGAGAACCTGCAGTGAGCAACAGAACTGCTAAAACCATATATAAAACCAGTGATAGATTTGGTAATGTAGCCATTTTATGACTCTATGAATTGTTGTGGACTGTGTGGAACATACAATTGAAACTGAAAGCACGATCTATTTTGTAAGTTCAGAATGTGAAATTTAAAAAAACTTGCCTCCCTGTTAATCTTCTATTTAAATATTGAAATTTTGGATTTGTCAAGGAGACTGAATTGCTTCTGGAAAGTAATATTAAGGAATATGTTCTGGTTATTCTTTTATAGAATTTGGTCATTCATTTTAAAGCAGCTTAATAATACTACATTGAAATATCTAGAACTTTTGAGTAATTTCGTAAATTGACTGGTAACCCACCATAATTGTATCCAAACTAATAAATAGAACTTATCATCAAAAAATTAACAAGTATTTTGTTTGTGCCCCAAATTTACCCAAATTACGTCTAATTAACTTCATTTATGGGACTGTAGACGAAAACAGTATGTCTTTCACCATCTTCTCCTACCATCCCAATCTGGATCGCCATCCACTCACACCATCCCCACCTTGATCACCATCTACTCACACCATCCTCACCTGGATCACCATCCTCTCACACCATCCCCACCTAAAAACTGAGCTGTAACATCTACACTGATCCCAACCTTCACATAGGAAATGGAACATGACTTTAACCGAGAGGCCCAAGGGGCTGCTACAGTGTCATTTTATATGAAAAAAGAATGTGTGTGTGTGTGTGTGTGTGTGTGTGTGTGTGTGTGTGTGTGTGTGTGCATGTGTGCATGTGTGTTGTCTCCAACAGCAGGACCTGCGGCACTACCTCTCCACTCTGGCTGAGCAGTGTAATTCAGAACAGGGTGAAGTAGAACTCCCCCTGGTGGTTGTCCTAGACAACCTGCACCACATCGGCTCCCTCAGCGACATCTTCAATGGCTTCCTCAACTGCAAATACCACAAATGGTAACAAATACACAAACATGTATTCCTGCATTTAACCAGGGTGAAGAACATATTTGCATTTGGCTTAAAATTGCAGCTCTCAGTGTCCTAAATGTAGAGAAAAAAGGCAAATGCTCAATACTTCCTATTAAACAACTTAAAAAGAAGATATGTTTCCTCATGCATAGTGCATGCTAATGACAAAAAACTGGAGGATGAATTAGGATGTTCAGTATTTTTTGGGTGTGTTTATGGATTTTGTTTGTGTTTGTGTATGTGTTTCTCCTGCAGCCCGTATGTAATTGGTACAATGAACCAAGGTGTCTCCTCTTCCCCGAATCTGGAGCTGCATCATAACTTTAGGTAAAGCCATCAGTCGTTAGTGTTTATAACCAGAATCATATTGCGATCAGCAGTTATTTGCTTGATGTTGAGATTTGATTGATTTTCAAACTGACATTTAATAAGGCATTTATTACTGAAAGCACAGAACGTTTAGGTGATCCTGCTCAATTCCTTGCAGTTTGCTCTTTTAATCTTATTTAAAGGCTCTCGAAATAAATAAATGTTTATGAAATGTTGCCGATCAATAAAGAGAGAATCTTTTCATGTAAAAAGGCAAAAGCTAAACATTGTTTATAATTTTGAAAACTGCTCCTAACTTGATGAATTTTTTCATGATGCATTTAATAATACTAAATGTGCTGTCCAATTGCGGACTGTTTCAAATAAATTGCAGTGTAAAAAGTTCTATTTACATTTAGTTTATATTCAGTCACAAAACAAGACTGTACTCACAAATTTATTATTTGGCATTCAGTGGTCTAGTGGTTAGGGACTAGGTCCCAGGATCGGAAGGTCGTGGGTTTGAGTCCTAGACCAGTAGGCTGCCCTGAGGTACCCTGGAGCAAGGAACCGTCCCCGTTGCTGCTCCCCCGGGCGCTGGATTCAGCTGCCCACTGTGGCATGTGTGTGTGGGTTAAATACAGATGATGCATTTTGTTGTGATTCATTGCATGCTGTTTCACAAGGACACATAGTCACTTTCACTTGATTTGCACATCCCCAATAGTTCAAACAGCAGACTTGCCCCTTTCCTATCACTCAGATGTCTGTTAGCTAGTTAGCCCTGACAGCAGTTTCACAGGTTTTAATGGCACTTAATGATTGACAGAAACATGTGGTTACCTTCATCCTCCCAACACCTGTATGTCTTCTAAACATCTCCTTCATAACAGACCTACTTGCAAACAAGAATGTGATGAGGATTAAAAGCACAGATGTCTGTCCATTTTGCTTATTTTAAAAGAAAAGCTTTCTAAATAAAGGGAGAGAGAGAGATGTTTTCTGAGCGTGGTGCGCTTGTGTGATCTCGGTGCAGGTGGGTGCTGTGTGCGAATCACACAGAGCCGGTGCGGGGCTTTCTGGGACGTTTCCTGCGAAGGAAGCTGATTGAGATGGAGATTGATAAGAACATGCGCAGTAATGAGCTCATCAAGATCATAGATTGGATCCCCAAAACCTGGCAGCATCTCAACAACTTCCTAGAAGCACACAGCTCATCAGACGTAACAATAGGTAAAATTACAGGCATACATGTGTGTGTGTGTGTGTGTGTGTGTGTGTGTGTGTGTGTGTGTGAGAGTTTTAATGTGATACTTCTTTCTTCTCTCTCAGGTCCCCGGTTGTTCCTGTCCTGTCCGATGGATGTGGACGATTCTCGGGTTTGGTTCACTGATCTGTGGAACTACTCTCTGGTGCCGTACTTACTGGAAGCAGTGCGGGAGGGACTGCAGGTAAACACACTCAGACACACACATGCACACACACACACACACACACACACGCATACATAATATGACACACATGCGTAATATGAGTAGTAATATGACAAATTAGACAAACATTAAAATTAAATGTGATAATAAAATGTGTTAAACTTCACCTCACAGTCATGTATATATTATATTATATTATATTATATTATATTATATTATATTATTTCCTGCAGTTATATGGTAAAAGAGCTGCGTGGGAGGACCCCTGCAAATGGGTAATGGACACGTACCCCTGGAGCGCTGCATTGCTGCAGCATGATGGCCAGTCTTTGTTGCAGCTGCGGCCGGAGGATGTGGGGTATGATGGGTACAGCTCGTTTAAAGACGGAGCCTCATCCAAACAAGTGTCCCAGAGCGATACCGAGGGAGATCCCCTGGTAAACAAATGATTTACTCAAAACCCTTTTTACCGATTTTCATGATCTTTTTCCTGCAGATTCTTTGGAAATCACAACGGTGAATGTTTAGAAAGTAACAAACAAAAAAAAGAAAAAAGAGGTTGGTAGACAGACCAATACAAATACAAACAGTAGTTCAATTACCCAAATAAGACTTTATATGACTAAGTTCAAAACTTTAACACTTCCTGCTCATTTTCCTGCTCTTGTCCTGTTGTTCCACTTTTTCTTTCTTCCTTCTGCTTTTCTGTGTCAACACGGGACTATTTTTATTTATTAATTAACTTAAATAAACTTAAATAAAATCTTCTGGAGGGCATACATTTGGGTAAAGATCCACACTGTAAATACTGCAGCAAGGCATCTTTGTTCCGCAACTGCTTAATATTTCTTTGTAAGATTTTAAGCAGCACCCTCTTAAACTATGTCACAGTCATTACTGACCTTAACATTTCTTTTCTTGTCCTCCAGATAGAGTAGCACAGCCCATCGGGCTCCCCCAGGTCCTAGTGACCTGTAATTGTTGCATATTGTGAATTTGGACATGCAGTGATCAATAGGATTAAAGCCCACATCAGACTGGCCTAACTAAACCCCTGTCAACAGCAGAGGGTAATAAAGGAATTGTTTATTGATGAGTTGAGTCATGTGCATTAGAGAAAGGAAAATATAAATAATGCAGTGACTTTTGACTGAGAACCATTGCCTCAGTCTGTATTTACTGCCAACTTAAAAAATAAATAAATCAATACAAATATTTATTTAGGAAAAGAGCTAAAGCACCCAAAACCAGTCAGGCGAAACTAACTCTATCATTCCAGATTCTGCTTTGCTTCGTAGTGTTTAATCTGGCTTGTTTAAATATAAAACGCTCTGCTGGAATTGGAACTAAATGGTTATAATAAAGTGCCTCCTCTGGAGCTATGAAACATACACACAGTGGAAGATTCTCATATTTGTCCACAGGGCCGGAAAATACACATAAAACAAAGATTTGAGCTGTCGAAGCTGTTTGCTTCATCATACGGATGACTACTTTTCTCAATACAAGATGACCTTGTGTGTGTAAGTGCTGTGTGCATATACTTTTTGGGCACTTTATTAGAAACCCCTTGTCTTCCAAGGTGTACAATTAGAGACTGCAGCACACTTTGCCACTTTCTAGACCAGAACGGTCCAATTTTTAATCCAAGCATCTCACAATGCATAAAGATGGAGCCTCTACAGTGTCCATTAAAAACTGCACTCTTCTGCACTTGATCAGAGCCTGAGCAGCTGTTGTCTGCTGCCTTAACCTGTTTCTCTAAAAAAAAGTTTGTTTTAGTCACTAAAAGATGACAGTGATATTCCTGCAATGTAGGAATTCAGTGACGTTATTTCAGAGATGCTGCTTAAATTAGTCATTTTTGCCCATTTGTAAGACAAGCCAAGCATTGGCTGAAATTCAGGAGAGCCGGAGCAAAAGACAGTAGAACAGTAATGCTTTGCTGCCCTCATGTGGGGAAAGAAGGGGCTCTAAAGTGATGTGAATGTTCTTCCTCCATGTGGTGGAGCTAATGAGTATTCTGGAACTTTTCCACTGATAAGTTATCAATGCAGTGGATCCTTGTGCTTTTTTGATGAACTCATTTGTAAACATGTTTATTACAGTCAGATCTCAGATCGATCTCTCTTCTCCTGCTTCCCTTTCCCTTAAAAACAGATGTTCAGAGAACAGAAGGTGATCAAATTTCCACCATGTCTCAATTCTAGTGTTTTCATAGTAGAATACAGTAGTGTAGTGATCCATGAATGTGTGTGTGTGTGTGTGTGTTATGTATTTAGTAATTATTAGTCATCACTAAATAATTAGTAATTATGTGTTTGCAGGGTGCATGTGAGTAAATGGTATTTGTTTATTCTCTCTCTTTCACTGTCTTTCTTTTTGTTCTCACTCCCTTCTTATTCAATTCCTTCCTTTATTTATTCTTTCTACTTTTAACTTTTGTTTCCCTCTCTTCCTTCTCTCTCTCTCTCTCTCTCTCTCGTTCTCCAGATGAATATGTTAATGAGGCTGCAGGAAGCTGCTAATTACTCCAGTGCTCAGAGCTGTGACAGTGACAGTGCCAGTCATCACGACGACCAGCTCGACTCTTCTCTTGAGTCGGCCCTATAAGCTCCACCCCCTGGAGGAGGCAGAGCCTTCTTCTCATTGGTTTATTGAGATAGCAGACCTGAGCGGCTGCTGGACCTTAGTGGACGTTGAACGTGTCCACTCTGGCACCCCTGCTGGGAAACCAGAGACTAAAGAGGCAGAAGCAAGAGAAAAAAACGGCTCACACAAACAAACAAACAAACAAACAAACAAACACTGGTGAAACACGCAGTTCAAAACAACTGGAAGTCTTGGTTCATTTTGGTTCAGTTTCATCCATGTTAACCCCTTGAATGCTAAGGCTTATTATTATCAAATGTCAGTTTAAAAATGCTAGTGTTGCCAGCGGTGGATGAAAGCAATTAGCAGGCAGTTTGTGTTATGCTGGCTACTATCCTGTATTCTTAGTTAGCCTGCTGGACTGCTCTCTAAGGATTTGTTCTCCTTGCTAAGGCGTACTACTATAAAAGTAAACTTGCATGAGAGTGAAAGATTTAAGTGTGGGCTATGTGAATCCTGAATTCGTAGGGTTTGATACAGCTGTTTACACAAGTCTTGAGTTTGTTGGAAAAAAATAGGGGCAAAATGCTGAATTATGACCTCGGTGGGCGTCCTGGTGCTGATGCGGTGGCAAATTCCCTTTCGTTTATGCGGCGTTCATGCCAAGCCAACAAAGCACAAGCCTCGCCTCGTGACGTTTCTACTGTGAAACTCTTTGCCGATGCCAACACAGACACACACACTCAGAACACTGCCAAGCCAACGGCAACCAACCCTTACAGTGTCCCTCTTTAACAGCTAAAGGTAACGTTAGCTCTGTCCAGTGTGGTCGTTTTTTGACGCTGTGGCCATGTGTGCAGTTCCCTTTCTCTTCACTGGAATTGCCGAGTGTCAGGCAGTGCTGTGGACATTCAGACAGAAGAAGAAGAAAAAGAAGAAGTTGAAGGGAACTGGCCTGATTATTGGTGCTTTTTTGCTGCCTTAAAAGTGCTGAGCTGTGGCAGACATATGAACAGGCCTATATTCTTTCTTCAATGCCTAATCTTAAGAAAGGCATCGATAAAGGACGAAATTTTCAACCATGTATATCCCTAGAAATGCCACGTCCACATATTTTTATTTTTGTTACCTTGACAAGCGAGTATTAAGAGTTAAACGCAGCGTTATCAAATGGTCTAAATGTAAAATAGGTGAGAATATGTGATTTATGAATTATGAATCCCAGTTGAGCTGGGACAAATTGAACTGAGATGAGCACAAATCTGACAAGCTTGGCTAGCATGCCATTTCTTTTTGGTTTGTTTTTGTTTTTCTATTGTCCGTATGTATGTGTGAATGTATATGTAGAGACATTCGGAGTGTGTTTCACTCCAGGCATCAGCTTGCGTGCAGTCATCTGAAAAATTCATGCATCGTTTGGGTTCAAAAATTAATTTTTTTGCACAGTGTTGAAAGGTTTATTTGTAAATAAATATATGGTCTTGCACATATTCTCAAAGACGCATCTTACCCAGTTTGACTTCCCTACCTGCTCTTTTGCCTAGCAGTAAGCTGTAGTGTTTTACAGAAGGAAAAAAAATGCAAACCAGCAAGCTATCCAACTTTCATGTTTTGTACCAACTGGTCTAAAACATCCAGTGAAAGGTGAAACTCTTTTAGACTCCAGAAAACATCAGTGTTCAAGTTACTGTTAAAGGTGCAAAATTGTGTGCTTCAAAATAGTCTGTGTATTAATTCTGGAATTTCAAATTTTCTGCCACTTTCCCTTCAATATCACTCCAACAGTAACTTTCACCAACTTCAAGTGACCATCTATGGACGTTCAGTGTCCTAACTAACAATAAAAATGAATAACCTAATGCTAAATCTAAGCAAAACATGGAGAAACCATTTTACTGTGAAATGATTTTGATTTTGAAAAGTGTTGCACAAGTCTTGTATTTTTATTTTAAGATTTGTTTACAGAAAATGAGTCTTGGCTTCAGCCTGCTGTTCTAAAGGTGCACAGTACTAAACAACAGGTGCTATGGGTGACCTTTGACCTTTCCAACAGTGCCAACTCAACCTCAGGCCAGCGCTGCGTCCGAAATTGAATACTCAGTGCTATGAAAACCTTGAAACATGAAAAATATGTGTCATAGCTGGGCACCCAGTGAAACTTTCATAAGAGCTTGAACTGCTACCCTGAGGTCAAGTTTGAATTGAACTGGAAATGCACCTCACTTTTGCAAAACATACAATGTTTACAACCCTTTCCCAACATCTGCCATATAATAACAACGGTGCTAAACAGTTTCTTTAGAGCGACGGCATAAAAGAGCCATTTTGACACCTTTTTTGGGGGGGTGGTTTAATAATCCTATACAACTTAAAAACAAAAAAAGGTTCCTAAAAACATTTTGGCTAAGAGGTTTACCATTCCTAGAAAAAAACTTCTGACAAATTGTCATAGAACCTCTACATCATGTTGAGGGTCTTTATGCTCATACTCATACTCATTTTCCTAAGTGAAAGTGACTATTCTTGTCATTGTGAGTATACAGCTCAGCACACAGTGAGACAAAACACCTCTGCTTTTAACCCATACACGTGTAGCAGGTGGCAGCTATTGAAAGTGCCCGGGGAGCAGTGACAGGGACGGTACCCTGCTCAAGGGTACCTCAGGGCGACCTACTTGTCTTTGAACCCATGACCTTCTGATTTTGGGGCCAACTCCCTAACCACTATGACACCACTGCCACTGCACCACTGTCCTAAGGGGACCGAAAGTAGTTCTAGAATCTGCTATATCATGTGGGTACCGTTCATCTACTACCTATATAAAGCAGCAGTTTAGATGAAAAACCATTTGGCTACTATTTACATAAGTATTCAATTTTGGGCGCAGCTCTCTCGGATTCACCTCCTCAGGCCCAACCTGCAGAACCATGCCCTCCACTGGCTCCTAAACTGGTCAATGCCTCAATACTGTTTGTTTGAATTATTTTTCTGTTCTTTTTTTATTATTTTTAGTAGGTAGTCTCTGTCTCATCTGGTCCTCAAAACTGGTCTTGAACTTCTGAATGTTGTGCCTGTTGCATTGAACCCAGGCTTTGTCCAACATAAACTCACCAAACTTGCCCTTTATTAAACATCTTGATCAAATTTTGGCTCCTAATTCTTCTTCTCAACTGCCTGAAACATCAACATGTTGCTGAACATTGTAATGGTGTCTGTGGTACATCCATCTTTTTCATTTTTCTGTTTTGAATTTTTTTACTTTAATGCAATTACATCTTGGTGAGAGCATAACATTAATCTCTTTCAGAGTTATTTTTTGTTTTTAAGTGAAACATTTGTGCGTAAATGTTTTATATTTTGTACATTTGTAAGTAACATATCATGTAAATAATAAGAGACCACAATTTAATTCATCTGGAGAATTTTGTAGTCTTTGTAAAACCCTAATAAATGGTGTTTGGTGTCACCTGAGAATTGTTATTTCTGTTTTTATCCTTTAAACTAGAGGTATAATTTGAGAACCCCAATTTTTTTTTTGTCCATTTTTTCTTTTATTTTCTAAAAACAACTTTCACAATTTGGTCATAAAAAATGAAGGATTTAATTCTGCTAATTCATAGTTGCCTGGATTCTGTAGATGCAATTGTCCTATTTTGTGCTAAACAGACTCCTAAGGATTTGCTGTCCGTTTTTTTTCTTTTTTTTTCAGGGCATAACAGCCAGTTTAGAAAGTGGATACCCATCCCATATAGGTCTGGCTGTAAAATCTGACTTAGGCTTAGACATGAGAGACTATTTCAGAGCACCTCAACCAAAACAGCAGAAGTGAGTACACCCCTCACATTTTTCAAGTCAAGTCAAGTAGGATTTTATTGTCATTTCAGCCATATACACAGTACATAGTGAAACGAAATAACGTTCCTCCAGGACCCTGGTGCTACACACAAGACACAAGACAACAGAAGACAACATAAAGCACAAGACAGGCAACAAGTGCAGACAACAGACAGCACAGCAGACAGTACCTTCATCTGTAAGAGTGCCACAGTGTTATAGAACAAAGCAGCCCATGTTGATTGGCAGTGTAACAGTGTGGCGGAGCAGCGTTATCGTTAAAGTGCAGAGTGCAGCAAGAAATAAATAGATAGTGATGGAATGAGGAGACATTAGCAGTTTAAAAGTCTGATTGCCAGGGGAAAGAAACTATTTCCCATCCTGGAATTAGAGGCCCGTATGCTGCGGAACCTTTTCCTGGATGGCAGGAGGGAGAAGAGAGTGTGGGATGGGTGGGAGGGATCATCCACAATGCTGGTTGCTTTGTGGATGCAGCGAGTGATGAAGATGTCCTGTACAGAGGGCAGAGAGACCCCGATGATCTTGTCAGCAGTTCTCACTATCCGTTGTAGGGATTTGCGGTCTGAGACGTTGCAATTCTCGTACCAGGCAGTAATGCAGCTGCTCAGGATGCTCTTGATGGTTCCTCTGTAGAAGATGGTCAGATTGGTAGGCGGAAGATGGGCTTTCCTCAGTCTACGGAGGAAGTAGAGACGCTGCTGGGCTTTCTTCGTGATGGAGCAGGTGTTAAGGGTCCACGTGAAGTTGTTGGTTATGTGAACACCAAGAAAATTGGCGCTCTGGACCATCTCCACAGTTGAAGTGTTGATATTCAGTGGAGCATGGTCCTGACTTCTAGTCTTGGCTGCACAGTCGTGGGTCATCAGTGTGAACAGCAGTGGGCTGAGCACACAGCCCTGGGGGGCTCCTGTGCTCAGTGTGATGGTGTTGGAGGTGCTGCTACTGATCCTGAGGAAGTCCAGGATCCAGTTACAGAGGGAGGTGTTCAGGCCAGCAGCCTCAGCTTCTCACTCAGGTGCTGAGGGATGATGGTGTTGAATGCTGAACTGTAGTCGATGAACAGCATTCTAACATAACTGTCCTTTCTGTCAAGATGAGAAAGGGCCAGATGGAGGGTGGTGGAGATTGCATCATCCATTGAGCGGTTGGGATGATACGCAAACTGCAGGGGGTCTAGTGATGAAGGGATCTGAGACTTGATGTGCCTCATGACCAGCCTCTAGAAGCACTTCATGATGATGGGTGTGAGTGCGACGGGACGATAGTCGTTGAGGCAGGAGACAGATGATTTCTTTGGCACTGGAATAATGCTGGTGGTCTTGAAGCACCTTGGAACAACAGTGGTGCTCAGAGAGACGTTGAAGATGTCAGTGAGAACATCTGCCAGCTGTTCTGCACATCCTCTGAGCACACAACCTTGAATATTGTCTGGACCAGCAGCTTTCCGTGGGTTGACTCTGAGAAGAGATCTTCTCACATCGGCCGTGGTCAGACAGAGAACCTGGTTGTTTGTAGGAGGGATGGTCTTCCTCGTTATCGTGTTGTTCGCTGCATCAAACTGTGCGTAGAAGTGGTTCAGTGCATCTGGGAGGGAGGGGTCACCGTCACAGGCAGGTGGAGATGTCCTGTAGTTGGTGAGGGCCTGGATGCCCTGCCACATGCGTCATGTGTTACTGGTGTTTTTGAAGTGGCCATGGATTCTCTCTGCGTGAGCTTGCTTTGCTGCTCTGATGGCCTGAGACAGGTTCGCCTTCGCTGTTCTTAGGGCGGCCTCGTCCCCTGACTTGAAGGCCTTGTCCCGGGTTCTCAGGAGTCTGCGCAGCTCCGCAGTCATCCATGGCTTCTGGTTGGGTCGTGTGATGATAAACTTGGAGACAGTAACATCCTCAATGCACTTGCTGATGTCGCCAGTCACTGAAGCTGTGTACTCCTCCAGGTTGATGGAGTCACCGTAGGTTGCAGCTTCCCTAAACATGTCCCAGTCGGTGCATTCAAAGCAGTCCTGAAGAGCAGAGATGGCTCCTGTGGGCCAGGTCTTTAACATTCCAACATGATAATGACCCCAAACACACCTCCAAGATGACCACTGCCTCGCTAAAGAAACTGAGTAAAGGTGAAGGGTAAAGGTGCTGGACTGGCCAAGCATGTCTCCAGACCTAAACCCTATTGAGCATCTGTGGGGCTTCCTCAAACGGAAGGTGGAGGAGCATGTCGTTATGGAGGAGTGGAAGAGCATTCCAGTGGCAACCTGTGAAGCTCTAGTGAACTTAATACCCAAGAGAGTTAAGGCAGTGCTGGAAAATAATGGTGGCCACACAAAATATTGACACTTTGGGCACAATGTGGACATTTTCACTTAGGGGTATACTCACTTTTGTTGCCAGTGGTTTAGACATTAATGGCTGTGTATTGAGTTATTTTGAGGGGACAGCAAATGTACACTGTTCTACAAGCTGTACACCGACTACTTTACATTGTACCAAAGTGTCATATCTTCAGTGTTATCCCATGAAAAGATATAATAAAATATTTACAAAAATGTGAGGGGTGTACTCACTTTTGTGAGATACTCAGCAAAGAATCTGTTTTTGCAAAAATTGTTCAGGAACCATTTGAGTTAAGGCACTGATTTGGCTTGAAATGTGCCAGATGAGCATAAGCATGCTGCTTGTTTTGAAGAACCATATCACGTACCATAAATGTTGTAACATGGACATGGACATTTGGATCTTGTTAAACAGACACTTTAAGCTTTCAGTTGCTTGCTAAGAGATCATCTGGTCTGTGTGATGCATCTGATGCGCCAAGGGACCCTGGCGGCTCATCGGTACCTGGAAGAAACTTGGGACTCCTAACTTTGTACTGTTAGTATACCCAAGGGGGTTGGGTAGCCGGATGACCTTGGACCCTCAGAGGTTTTTTTCTCCACATAGTGGAGTTTTTGGTTTCTCTCCTCCGTAGTCGTCCGGCTTTAACATCTATTACTGTAACCTGTTCCATCATCGACCTTCAATGTAAAGTGCCTTGGGGCAACTGTGTTGTAAAAAGCGCTATATAAGAATGAATTGAATTGAAAATCATGGATTTATACAGTGCTTCACTAATTATCTGAGCAGAAATCTTCTTGTTCTGCTCATTTGCTGGTTGTGTTATAGTATATACTGTCTATACTATGTGCAGTGCTGTAAAATATCCCAAGCTTGTTCTGTTAGCTTGTGATGAATACAGTCCAGACAATCCTATTACACTGCAAACAAAAAGGCAAACATCTTGTTCTGTATTTATCTTATTTCAGCCTATTTTCACTGGTGCAACATGGTTTCAAGAAGGCACCAATTTCAACTCAGCATCTCTTTATCCTCCATATTACCTTTTCTGGGAAAACATTGCAAGTATCTAACAACACTTTATAAACCACCTGGGATACCATAAAAACAGCCTGTAAGTGACTGAATGAAACCAGATTGGATTCTATCGCCTAATCACCTATCAGCATCCTAGTAGCAACTCATCCAGCATCTGACCCAAGCAAAAATAAGGATACTTTGACATTTACCCAGTTGGACTGTAACAGGAACCTGGGACACACAGCAACCACCAAGGTCCACCCTACCAATAACATGCAAATGCTAAAGCTGTCCTTCCTTCAATAAGTCAGTTGTTCTGGCAGTGTCAGTGAGATGTAGAAACTGTTACTATAAACTGTGGAAAAAAAATGTTATTTAAATTAAAAGCAAGATCTTCAAACTCACACAACAGAATGAAATTAAAGTCAAGAAACAAATTGAATTCTCAAGAAACAAACAAACACAAATCTTGTTAAAGGTAAGCAAACTAAAATGTAATGTTTTGTCTTTTGTGCTCATTTTTGTTATTTTGGTCACAATTTAAGTTTGGTTTACCCCATTGAATTAACTGCAGATACATCTTCACACATTATCTGATAAAACTAAGCTGATAAGGGTTAAGGTTTAGGTTTAGCTTTTGTACTGAAGTCATGGTTACAGTTAGATTCAGGCTTAGTGATATGTTCAGTAGTATCACTGGACTTAAAGTTAAGTAACAATTTAAAGATATTTAGTTGAATGTTTATCACCTGAGCATCTTCTCTGCATCTGCGAGGGCCACTTTGAGTGTTTTCATAATTTGTGGAAACAAGTGCAGATTAAACCTGTTAACAAAGCATGTGAATTAAATGCAAATTGAATTCAGTATGTTCCATGTCTTATTCCTTGTACATTATTCCTCTTCATGAAAAAGGATTTACTTTCCTTCTTTTTCTAACCTTTCCAGCAGTTCTTCCCTTGACAGAGAAATAAATGGCTTATCAGTGGTTAATTTCGTAATAGCTGCGTATTGATCTGCATGAGACTGCAAAGTGTAATTGAAATGGGGATGGAACATTGTGTTTCGGTGGAAAGAGCCCTTCACACACAATCATTCAACGAAACACAATGGATGTCAGGACGTTCATGTCATGAAGCATGGGCTGAATTTGTTCCAGTTTAAAACCTTCTTTATGCTCCTTTTGTGTAGTGCTGCATACATATGCATGTGACCAATGAACAGCTCAAATGATCAAGTTCCCAAAACAATAAAGCATAAAGAGCTTTTTGACATTAATAAACCGAAGAACAAGCTCATAATGCTGCTGCTTTTTGCATCTGTGACATCGTCTTGACAAATCGAACAGAATGTTTTTCAAAACCTTTTGACAATAAAATAATCATGAGCAAAACCCCTAAAATATGTGGCAAGAATAAAAGCCATTTTATTTCCTTTTCGTTCTAATTGGCCATTAAGGCATTTCTTTTTAAGGGTCAGAATATGTTTTACTGAAAACTACATAGTTTTCTACAAGTTCACTATACCCAGCACTATTCATCTTAGGGTGTGTCACGGATGAGGTGTTTTGTGCACGATAGAGGGCGCTCTGTTCTGACTGAACACACCTGAGCTAATGAAGGCACAGGTGTGTTTCATTGGGGCTGACTATTTAAGCCCCGATGAGTCAGAACAGAGCGCGGCTCATTTGTTAGGCTTTGCCTACACTTTGTGTAGCGTTGGCGTCCTCCCTGAACCCCACCACCGTTACAGAATGAGCCGCCAGTACCTGGACGTCGCGAGCCACGAGGGCGAGCAGGAGCGCGTGTTGTGGGCGGCGGCGAACGTTGTCGAGCGGACGCTGCAGCTGATAAAGACCTGGGAGACAGAGGTGACTCCTCTAGACCTCCGCGAGCATCTGGACGGTGAGGAGTGGGTGCGACGGACGCCGACGGCCACGGCAAGGGAGCTAGAGCGCCGTCTGAAGAATGCGACGTCGCTGCTCCCACTCGATATCATCCCAGATCCCGAGCTTCGCATGGATCGGTTCGCGCTTTGTCTCCGGATGCTGGTCTCCATGGCTGCAAGGGCGCAGCGCTATCTCGACATGCTGGACCGCGTGTTTTTTTCCGCAAAGCGACATGGAAGGCGGGGCTTCGTTGACGGCTGGCATTGCTCAACGCGGAAGCACGACTCCAACCGCGCCGTAAGCGACTCAACGCGGAAGCACGGCGCCAACCGCACCGCAAGCGGCTCAACCCAGAAGCACATCGCCAACCGCGCTGCAAGCGGCTCAACCCGGAAGCACGTCGCCAACCGCACCGCAAGCAGCTCAACGTGGAAGCACGACGTCAACCGCGGCTCAACGCGGAGATTCAGCCCCGAAAGCGACGTGCGCCAATAACCGCGATCCGCCAGCGGAGAAAGCACCGCGCGCAGCTGATAGCGGGAACACGGCCAGCGCGAATCACAAGAGGTTGGTAGCAAACGCGCCTTGCCTTGTTCAACGCGAAAGCACGGCACTCAGCGCGCCGCAACGCGAAAGCACGGCGCCCACCGAAAGGAACACCAAGAAGGCCGCCCGCAACAAAAGAAGCGAGGCAGTGGCAAAGAAGGTCGTTCCTGACACAGAGAGCTGGAAGACGGCAGAGACCGCGTCCTGCATCGTCCAACTGGGGAGGTCGACCAAGGAAGCCCTTCACAGCAAGGAAAGCGGCAACAAGGAGTCGATCCATAAACCCAGCCCCACTAAGCCATCCGCTGCACAGCAAACCGAGAAGGAGCAGCTCCAGGTTAGTGGGAAGTTTAGAATGAAAGTTCGGGTTCAGATGCAAATTGAACATGAGACTGCAGTAACCATTCAGGCACAGGTGAGGAAGCATTTGAGCAGAAAGTACTACCTGAAGCTACTGTGGGCAGCCAGGACTGTTCAGCGATATTACCGAGCTAAGAAGATGATGAAGCAAGAAATTAAGTCTTTGAAGGAGAAAAATATGGCTGCTGTTGTTCTGCAAGCCGCATTCCGAGGGATAAAGACCAGACAGACTCTGAAACAGAAGCACCAGGCTGCAACTGTGATACAATGTGCTTACAGGGCTCACTGTGCTCGGACGCGATATTTATGCATCAAGTATGCTGCTATTGCCATCCAGCTTAGGTATCGCTCCACACTTGATGCCAGAAAGCAGAGGGAGGAATTCTTGAAATTGCGCTCTGCTGCAATGTTCCTGCAAGCCTGCTTCAGAGGTCAGAGGGTCAGAAGGGAGGTGATCCTGCAACATCAGGCAGCTTCCCTGATTCAGGCTGCATTCAGAAGACACCGGGAGGTAGTAAAGTACCAGGCCATAAGGGTGTCCGCCATCATCATTCAAAGACATTATAGGTCCTACGTTAAGGGTAAATTTGAACGTGAGAAACACCAGGTGTTAAGGTCAGTGATATGCATCCAGGCAGCTTTTAGGGGTTATTCTGTTCGAAAGAATGTTGCTGCAATGCACAAAGCTGCCACCATGATTCAGGCTGTAGTAAGAATGCACCAGCAAAGATTGGTTTTCAAGAAGCAGTGCTGGGCAGCAAGTGGCAGCAGGGAAGTATGTCCGAGAAGAGGAACGAGCCAAAAGACAGCAGCAATGACCTGTCTCAGTTTAAGGAAGTGAACGACAGCTTCTGTACTGTGGATTCTGTGATAAGAGACGTGAAGAACAAAGATGGCAAGGGTTGGAGACAGAGTTCGGATGGGAAAAAGACAGTATATGAAAAAGACTTCCTCTTTGAACCCTTTAAGATCTGTGTTTAGCTCTCTTTCAGGTTCCGCCAAGGCGAGGCGTTCCACTGAATCAGGCGATTCCTCCAGTGACTCTAGGGTCGGGTTCAGACATCAGTCGAAAGGGTGGACTGAACTGCTGGGATTCCCCTCACCACCACCAGCTGCCTCACATGTCTGGTCGGAGGTCCTTTTCGTGTATTTTGTGGACCTGACCGTACGTCCCAACAAGGGACTTTTGTCTTTGTAAAGTTTTGGTGTTCTTGGCCTCCCCCCAGAGGTTCGGCTATGTTTGGCACTTCGGGAGCCGCGCCTTTTGGGGGGGGTTCTGTCACGGATGAGGTGTTTTGTGCATGATAGAGGGCGCTCTGTTCTGACTGAACACACCTGAGCTAATGAAGGCACAGGTGTGTTTCATTGGGGCTGACTATTTAAGCCCCGATGAGTCAGAAGAGCGCGGCTCATTAGTTAGGCTTAGCCTACACTCTGTGGTGGTTTTGTGTTTGGTCATCTGGGTATCTTGGTTTAGGCCAGTTCCTTTTGTTTTTAGTTAGAATAGACTGCAGTCCTTTGTTTTGTTTTTTGTAAATATAGTTAATAAAGGTTTTTGATCCGAACTCCTGGCTCAGCGTTTGGCCTCCTCCTGAACCCCACCACCGTTACAGGGTGAGAGAGTGGTAATAGTTATGAGTCTACCAATGCAGTAGGAATAATACTTTTACATACTAATACTAATATACTAATACAATCTGTGAGTGCGATGTCTAAACTTATAAATATAATTTGATTTTTGAGTTTTGCTCAAGTTTTGAAAGCAGAACAATAACCTGAATATGCAGTGAATCTGCATATTCTTTCTTTTCACACACACTCCACACTTTTGGGTAATGTCTAAATTTAGGGGCTGCTGTGGCTCCTTCCTGTGTGAAATTTGCCTGCTCCTCATATTTGAATGTGTGTTTCCTGTAGGAGCTCTATGTCCCACCTCCAGTCCAGAGACATGCAATGCTTGTAGGTGGACTGGAGATCTTCTTCTTTTCTTTTTGGCTGCCCCCGCTTAGGTTCGCTCAGCGATCAACTGTCTCCATTTCTTCCTGTCTTTTGCATCTTCCTGCTTCAACCCGACCACCTGCATGTCCTCTCTCACCACATCCATAAACCTCCCTTGGTCTTCCTCTTCTCCCCTTCCTGGCAGCTCCATCCTCAACATCCTCCTTCCAATATAATCATCGGCCCCTCCTCTGCACATGGCCAAACCAACGCACCTTGCTTCTCTAACCTTGTCCCAAGACGCCTAACCCGAGCTGTCCTCTAATATACTCATTTCTAATCCTGTCCAACCTCGCCACACCCAACTAAAATCTCAGCATCTTAACCTGACACTCCAGCTCCGCCTCCGCCTTTCGCTACAAAAGCACTGTTCCCAACCCATACAAACATAGTTGCCCCCACTCACTGTCCTGTAAACCTCTTCCTTTACTCTAGCTGGCACGCTGCCTGTCACAAATCACTCCAGCCACTTCCACCCATTCCAACCAGCCTGCACTCTCTTTCACCTCTTCTTCCACACTCGCTACACTGAACTGTTGATCCCAAGTATTTAAACCTCCACCTTGCTACTTCCACTCCCTGCATCCTAACCACTCCACTTTCCTCCCTTTCATTCACACTCGCGTATTCTGTCTTGCCTCTACTCACTTTCATTCCTCTCCTCTCCAGAGCATAATCTCCATCTCTCCAGGTTCTCCCCTGCTGCTCCCTACTCTCACACTACAGATCACAATATCATCAGCAAACATCATCATCCACGGAGACTCCTGTCTAACCTCGTCCGTCAACCTGTCCATCACTACTGCAAACAAGAACGGGCTCAGTGCTGATCCTTGATGTAATCCAACCTCTACTTTAAATGCATCCGTCACTCCCACTGGAGATCTCACCACTGTTACACTGCCATCATACAGATCCTGAACTACTCTCACATACTTCTCTGTAACACCAGACTTCCTCATACAAACCACAACTCCTCTCTAGGCACCCTGTCATGCTTTCTCCAAATCCACAAAGGCACAATGCAGCTCCTTCTGACCTTTCTCTGCACTTCATCAACACTCCAAGCAAACATTGCATCTGTGGTGTCTCTTTTCTCGGCATGAAACCATACTGCTGTTCACTGATCCTCACCTCTTTTCTTAACCTAGCTTCTACTACTCTTTCCCATAACTTCATGCTGTGGCTGATCAACTTTATCCCTCTATAGTTACCACAGCTCTGTGCATCACCCTTATTCTTGAAAATCGTACCAGTACACTCCTTTCCACTCCTCAGGCATCTTCTCATCACTCTTGCCAAGATTGTGTTAAACAATCTGGTCAGAAACTCAACTGCCATCTCTAAACATCTCCATGCTTCCACTGGTATGTCATCCGGTCCAACAGCCTCTTCATTCTTCATCCTCTTCATCGCTGCCCTGCTTCCATCTTGTTTTATTTGCTGCAATTTCCTGGTTAACTCTTTCTCACATCATCCAGTCTTCTCTCTCTCTACATTTTCTTCTATTCATCAGCTCCTCAAAAGTATTCCTTCCATCTGCTCAACACACTCTGTTCACCCAGAGCATGTTACCATTTCTATTCCTGACCGGCCTGACTCCAGCAATACTCCCTTTTCCCAGATCTGTCTCTCTGTCTAGCCAATTGGTAAAGGTCCCTTTTCTCCTCTTTACTGTCCAACCTCTCATACAATTCACCAAACACCTTATCTTTGGCCTTCACCACTGCTTTCTTCGCCCCGCGGCTCATCCTTGTACATCTGTCTACTTCTTCATCTCTGTATGTCCCATGTCTTCTTTGCCTCCCTCTTCTTTTGAATACACTCCTGGACTTCTTGGTTCCACCACCAGGTCTCCTTATCCTCTTTCTTCCTTCCGGATGTCACACCAAGTACATTTCTAGCCGTCTGCCTGATCACTTCTGCAGTAGTTTCTCAGCAACTGAAGTTTCTCGACACCTCCCAGTGCCCGTGTTAACTCCTTCTGCCTGAATTCCACCTTGCAGTCCTCCTTCAGCTTCCACCACTTGATCCTCGACTCTGTCCTCATTTTCCTACTCTTCTTGACCTCCAAGGTCATCCTACAGACCACCATCCCATGCTGTTTAGCCACACTCTCCTGTCACTACTGCAGTCTCTGGATCTCTTTCAAACTGACCCTCCTCCTGCAAAGAATATAACACCTGTGAGCATCTTCCTCCCACTCTTATACGTCACCCGTGCTCCTCCTCTTCTTAAAATAAGTATTAACTACAGTTTTTACTTCCATCCTTTTTGCAAAAATCAACAACCATCTGACCTTCAGCATTCCTCCTTTGACACCATGCCTACCCATCACCTCACCACCTCTGTTCCCTTCAGCAATATGTCCAGTATAGTCTGTACCAATCACCACTCTCTCTCCCCGGTACACTCTCTATCACTTCATCTTAACTCACTCCAGAATTTTTCTCCTTCTCCTCTTACAACCAACTTGTGGAGCATAAGCACTAACAACATTCATTATCACACCAACTCCAGCTCAAACTCTACCACCCTCCCTGACACCTCTTCACTTCCAAACACTTCCACATACTCTTCTTCAGGATAACACCTCCACCTATTCCTCCTTCTATCCACACCATGGTGAGAACAGTTTAAACCCCTCCAATACACCTGGCCTTACTACCCTTCCATCTAGCCCTTGCACACACAAATGTCAACCTTCCTTCTTCCATCATATCAGCCACTCTCTACCTTTACCGCCATGCTGCCAACATTCAAAGTCCCTACCCTCACTTACACTCTCCACCCCTTCTTTCTCTCCTTCTCCATGTTGACATGCCTTCCTCCTCTTCTTCTTCTTTGGCCAAAAAGTAGTCAAATTTCCACCAGCACCCTGTAGGCCAACAGCACTTACGGCGTGTCGTTGTTAACCCGGCCTCACCTCATCCGTATGGAATTCTGTATCGTTGTCCGCATATTGATTTGGGCAAAAGTTTACACCGATGCCTTCCCTACGTAACCTCCCATTTACCTCGGCTGGGACCGCACGAAGAAATACACTGGCTTGCAATCCAGTGCTGGGTTGCCAGGTGGACTGAGATAAAACAACAAAACATATGACAGTATGTGTCTGCCTGGCGTCCTGTCCCAGGTTTTACTGCCTTTTTGCCCATTAGCACGGGATAGACTGGCTACAGCTCAGATGATGGATGGATGGATGGATGGATGGATAGATAGAATACTCTGCGGTTCTGCCTCCTCATGGTAGAGCTGTTGCAGACTTGGATCTCTGTTGTTGTTATGGGACTGCAAATTAAATAATAAGAAATCAGACAAAATCCTCCAAAAGCAGATGCATAAAACCATCAACTGAACCATACGGCAACAGCTCACCTCCCTGCTGTATTCTGTCCCTCTGCTTTTCCATGGTATAAGCTATACCATGCCATATTGATAAGCCCTGAAGTTTAAGAGCACTTCCGACTCTAGCACTTTCAGAAGTCCCTGAAGTGAACATGGCAACGCCTCTTCCATCAAACAAAAGAGAGCACTTCAGTTCATTTCAGAAATGTCCCTTTTGTGTGACATAATGAGAAACTATGGTATGTGAAAATTATAGGGTGTCACTTGTCTCAGTGAATCGCTCTTAACAACCTACTTTAATTGCACTGCTTAACACCAGGTGCGTGATGTTCATCATGCAGAGTTTGGACTAGAAAATGGGGCTATTTTTGAAACTCCATTTGTAGTTTTCAAAGTTTTCCAAAGTTCATATACAGTTCCACACTGGATTGGTCAAGCCTCTGGTTAAAAACAACCACCACTAGCACAGTTAGCCAACAGGGTGCTGGTGGAAGTTTGGCTACTGTTCATCAAAGGAGAACAAGAATAAGAATAAGAAGGAGGCATGTCTGGAGGCAGGAGGAGAGAAGGAAGTGTAGGGGAGTGGCAGTGAGGGTAGGAACTTTTAATCATGGCAGCATGAATCATATGATGGACAGAAGAAAGGTTGATCTATTGTGAATGAAAGAGATCAGATGGAAAGGTGGTAAGGCCAGAATAAAAGGACCAGGTTAAGACCAGGTTAAGAGATGATGGGAGGATACAGTCTAAGGAGAGGAATGCAGAAGGTGCCAAGGAATGAAAATGGTTGCAGTGAAAAATATTTTAAAACATGGAAGAACATAGGGTGACATGTAAAAGTGGAGTAAGATGAACACGTGGGCCACATCCTTTACAGGAGGGTGAGTCTGAAGAAGACTGCAAAGTAGTGACAGGGGAGAGCATAACTAAACAGCATAACATGGTGTACTGACATGACACTGAAAAATGGAGGAGGTAAGGGGAAAAGTCAGGATTTAAATTGTTCAAATTGAAGACAAGAAGACTAAAGGTAGAATTCCGGCAGTTCAGACTTAAGTTGGGGGTGCCTAAGAGTTACCAGATTGCTGGGCAATTATTGCAGAGGTGGAAGGGAGACGCCTAAAAAGGTGCTTGGTGTGACATCTGGATAAAAAAAAGAAGAATAAGGAAATCTGGAGGTGCAAGGGAGGGAGGGTTGAGGAGTGTGCCACTGTGCACAATTATTAGATAAGTGAGCATTTTGACTGTATCATCAAACTTGCGAATGCGTATCAGGTGATGTGTATTTGTGTAACAAGGGAGGGTGTGGCTTAAGGAGATCAAATCCCTAAATAAAGATGTGCAGAATTATTAGGCAGTCTCTTTTCCTCAGACAAAATGGGCCAAAAAAGATCATGGCGCCTAGTCCTTAACTAATGGCCACTGCTGCCCTGACTCTGAGAGGTCAAAAATGGTAAAAAGTCTTTAGGGAGAAAAGCTGCACTTATGAAATTGAGAGTATTTCAATATCTTGAAAAGATATTCGGTTGTGATCACAGAACCAACAAACAGTTTGTTGCAAGTAATCAACAGAAAAATCACAAATTAACTGCCAAAGATTCAAGAAGAATCAAATGTGAAGCTACCAGGAAGCCTTGATCCTCCAGTGCTATCATATTCCAGAACTGCCTACCTGAAGTGTTCAGAAGTACAAGGTGTTCAGGAGACATGGCCACAAGGTAGGGACACTGAAACCTGACCACCACTGAACAAGACACATCAGTTGAAACATCAAGACTGGGGCCAAGACATCTCAAGACAGATTTTTCAAAAGGTTTAATGGAGATGGCATGAGAGTGACTCTTGATGAACCAGATGGATGGGCCCAGGCTGGATCAGTAATTTAAATTTCTTTAAATATATTTTGTAATTGTCAGAAATGTTAATTTGTAAGTTTTGAGTAGTTTGTTTATTATTGTCACTTTTACAGATCAAAATAAATGAAGTGAATTTAGTTGTGTAATAATTCTAGCGTTAATAGTTGGTTTAACAATTGTTGCCTAATAAAATTCAGGTTTCAGGGTTATTAACATTTTGGATTGATTGATAGCACTGGATTTGTTCCCAATTAAAATTAATCCTCAAAATACTTACTTGCCTAATAATTGTGCACACATTGTATATGGAGGAAGAAGCTGGCAAACAAGAAGTGAAAGGAAGAAGTAAATAGGAGTACAAGGAGATGAGGTCCATGGCACAGAGAGAAATGACGAAGGCTAAAGATAAGGTGTATGGAGAATTGTATGAGGGGTTCTACACTTGGGACAGAGATTTTACCAATTGGTGAGACAGAGGGATGAGCTGAGAGAGAGGTGCAACAGATTAGGGCAATATACTCTTACATATTTACATATTAACATATTTACAAGCAAGCAGAGTATGTTGAGCAGTTGGATGGAGTACTTTGAGGGGCTGATAAGTCAAGAAAATAAGAGAGAAGTTTGGGTGAAACAGTGAAGAAAAATGGAATAGAATGGAAAGGCTGTTGGTACAGATGATGTACCGGTGTTTAGGAGAGATGGCCATGAAGCTAACAAGAAGTCAGGAGTGGCAGTGAAGTATGTCCAAGCAGTACAGGATATGCATGAGGGCAGTGTGACAGTGTCTGCAATTGGAGTGGTGGATGTGGTGAAGATAGAGGTGGGATTACCTCACGAATCAGTGCTTAGACATTTTTTGTGTGCAGTTGGCAATAGACAGTTTAGAAGAGATTAGACAGGAGTCCGTGTGACTGGTGATGTTTGCAGATGATAGTGTTGCTGAGAATAATGGTATGAGGTGAAAAATGATGATGTTTTATGAAGAATACCAATGCTCGGTGTAAAATTATGGTGTTTGTTTAGATTAATTTAGAATTTAGGTTAATTAACATTTTGATATTACTTTCTGCACAGTAGGCTGATTATCTTAACTGGATAGACTGACACTGATCAGTTCCTCTTTCTAGTTTCTATTGATCCTGTTCAGGATTTTGATTCAGTCAGTTTACATATATAAATTAACATAATTTCCTAATTGGCAGTTAACTGTGACAACAATCTTGTTTAAACAGCAAACAAGAGACTAATCTTGCCCCTCCATCACCACAGCTACAAGAAAAGTCAGTTTATTACAGTCAGGATCATGCTGCCCACAAGTTTCAAATGAGGTGCATGATATTGCCACACACACACACACACACACACACACACACACACACACACACACACACACAGATCAATACTATGAAGCATACGATAATTCAAAGATATTATGTCCTGTAGCGGACATGGATCCATACTTGAGGAGAGAGATAAGGGTAGATGAGTGAGAGAGGGAGTGGAGAAGAGAGAAAATGTCAAAATAGAAATACAGACATTAAGAAAGAAAAGAGTTACCAAATACAGTATACAATAGCTGTCAAAGAACATAACTGTAGTAGTAGAGCTGACAATGCTCAGAGGCTTTTAACAATAATCTGCAGCAGACAAGGAGAGAACGTTTAAACTGCACACAGAAAGGACCCGGACCCAATCCACATGGACATCACACCCAGAACCTTCTCACTATATATATATATATATATATATATATATATATATAAAACTCTTCTTTCTTTTTTTCAAGTTATCACCACAGCGGATCAACTGTCTCCACTTCATCGTGTCTTCTGCGTCTTCCTCCTTCAAACCAACAACCTGCATGTCCTCTCTCACCACGTCCATAAACCTCCTCTTTAGTCTTCTCTTCTCCTCTTCCTGGCAGTTTCCATATCAGCACCACCAATATATATATTGTATATATGTATTGTAGGGCAGTGTGGCTCTAGTATGAATAGCTGATCAGAGGATCGATTCAACCCCTTCCCAGTAGGTTGCCCTGAGGCACCCTTGAGCAAGGTACCGTCCCCATCACTGCTCCCGGCTTTTCAGTGCAGTGCTCACTGCTGCACATGTGTGTAAGGGTGAATGTAGAGAGTGAATTTCATCTGTGGATTATAAATAAAGGATTATTTATATATATATATATATATATATATATATATATATATATATATATATATAAATTGTTATATATAATACAATACATAATATTTAATATAATATAAAATATATAAGGGGTGGCGGTGGTCCAGTGGTAGGAAGCTTGCCTATGGACCTGTGGCTCAAGTGGTCCCAGGTTTGAATCCCACCTCTGGCACTACCACCACTGGGTCCCTGAGCAAGACCCTTAACCCTGAGCTGCTCCAAGGGGACTGTCCCTGTAATTAGGACATGGAAGTCGCTCTGGATAAGAGCGTCTGCTAAATGCCGTAAATGTAAATATAATTAATTTAATTGTATATATAATATAAAAGTTTGTTTAAGTTTCATTTAATTTTGCTCAGGTTATTAGTTTCATTTCTCAATCTTCGAGTGTTCCACTTCATCACATTTGCCACTCCTGATTGTCTCAGTGCTGTATTCGCTCCAGCACTTGTGTCCACATTTCAGTATATAGTTGCTTTGACTGCTTTTGCCGACATCACTGTTACAGCTTTAGAGGCCATTAAGCCTTTATTGTGCCAATTTTGTTTGATGCTAGGGGCAAGGCAATGCCACACTCTGCCACAAACTGATATTCTGGGATTGGATTCCACTTAAGATCAGTAAAACAGCAAGCTCCTCTGTGTTAATGGTGCACAATGAAAATGTTATTAGTAAAGTCGTTTTATCAACTGCTCTCTACTGACACTTTTTGACAGCTTTGTAGTAAATGCCCTAATCCAGGGCACAGTTTCAATAAAATCACTAAAATGCAGTTCTGCATTTCCTCAAAGTCACAGCAATTCTTGGGAAATCAGTTTTTTCACTTGTGTATGCTTCCTAATGGCATTACAACCATTAGGGATACACAAGCAAGTGAATTTTTTTGGTACTGGTACCAAGCTCGGGTAAATGGGGAGGGTCAGATCAGGAAGGACATCCGATGTAAAACTTTTGCCAAATAAAATATGTGGATAACAAAACAGCTTTCCATACCAGCTCAGTCATGGCCCAGATTAATAAAGACCATCACCAGTGCTGTTAGCCTACAATGTTTGGGTGGAAATTGAGCTACTGTTGGCCAAAGGAGAAGAAGAAGGAAGGAATGTCCAGAGGCAGCGGGACAGAAGGAAATGTTTTAGCTGATATAATGGAGAGAATGAAGGTTGACATTTTGTTTGTGCAAGAAACTAGATGGAAGGGTAGTAAGGCTAAGTGTATAGGAAGTAGGTTAAAAGGGTTTTACCATGGTGTGGATGGGAGGAAACATAGGGAATGGGTTATCTTAAAGGAAAAGTGTGTCAAAAGTGTTTTGGAAGTGAAGAGGGTGATTAGGTGATGGGTAGGTATGGTGTCAAGGAGAGGAATGCTGAAGGTCAGATGGTTGTAGATTTTGCTAAAAGGATTGGATTAGCTGTAGTTAATACTTATTTTAAGAAGAGGGAGGAGCACAGGGTGATGTATAAGAGTGGAGGAAGATGCACACAGATGGATTACATCCTTTGCAGGAGGATCAGTCTGAAGGAGATTGGAGACTGCAAAGTAGTGACAGGGGAGAGTGTAGCTAAACATAGGATGGTGTTCTGTAGGATGATCTTGGAGGTCAAGAAGAGGAGGAAAGAGGGCTGAGTCAAATCAAATGGTAGAAGAAGACTGCAAGGTGAAATTCAGGCAGGAGTTAACATTGGCACCGGGAGATAAAAAAAAAAGTGAAAGTGACAACCCTTGTCATTGCACAGCACACCAGAATGAAATTGGACCTCTGCATTTAACCCATACACACACATGCAGCAGTGGGCAGCTATTGAAAGCACCCGGGGAGCAGTGATGGGGACGGTACCTTGCTCAAGGGTACTTCAGGGCAACCCACTGGGGTGGGAATCGAACCCACGATCTTCCAAGCCGGGGGCAACTCCCTAACCACTAGGCCTCTGCTGCCCATAGTGATAGTGAAGAGTTAACAGATTGCTGTGCCTCTGTGGACTTGGAGAAAGCATATGACAGAGTAAAAGTAGAGGTTGGATTACATCAAGGATCAGCACTGACCTGATTCCGAAAATTCTTACATTTTTATGACTGAATTCAGGTTACACCTAATGCCACAGGTGTATACACACAATGTATAATGCCTTTCTGGATGAATGGGTAACAGTTTGCAAGCTTGCACTCCAGAATCTTTTGGTAAAGCCTTCCCAGAACAGTAGAAGCTATTGCTTCTGCAAATGGGGTACCAACTCCATATTGCTGCCCATTGGTTTAGGATAAGAAGTCATATACGTTCCTGTAGTTGCAATGGCCGGAAGAAGGCATATCTTGCAACTCAAAATATATAGCTAGAATATGTAGCTGTTCCTGAAAAGACTCAAATTTTGCCATTACTCCATTCACTAAATGAAACAAACAAACAAACAAACAAACAAACAAACAAAAAAACATGATAGTTTGCAGCACATATAACACATATTAACCCTATATTCTTTAGTGGTCATTGTCTGACAGCCTAAACATTGTTTGGGTTATTTGGAAATTCTAGTAAAGTCTGTTGGAAGTTAATTTCTTAATTCTTAGCAATGCAATATACCAGTGAATAAAGCCACGATATTTTAAATACTACTTTTTATTATCGTATTGTTTTACAGATGAGACGCCTCTTCAACTGTCGTACTGCTTGTAGGTCAAGAGGACAGGTTACTCTCAGTCTTGAGAGCTATAGTATCACAGTGTCTCTCTATTTCTCATAGCTGCAGAGAGGATGCATTTATTTTTTTCATTGCTCATTTCCTGTCCCCCAGGCTCCATTTTCAGCTCACAAAAGAAGCCATTAGTGCACAGAGTGTGCTCAGAGCATGGCTCTGAGAGGCACTGGGTATTAGCAGGTCTGAGGGGATGGCCAAGAGAGGAGGAGGAGGTGACCCAATGGCCTCTGGAGGACGTTTCCATATCTGGTCTGTAGAGGAAAGGAAGAATCAATGAAGGCTGGAAAATGAAACTGATAATTCAGCAAAAAATATAATTTAAGCAATTTCCCTTACCCTAAATGCAGTCAACCGTGACTGGCAGTGTTGACATGCTGAAGGCTAATGAAGGCCAATGTGAGACAAGCGTCAGACACATCCTGTCTGAGCTCGACTATATTTGAGGTGTGGAGAAAATCTAAAAGTGTCTTTTTCCAACCGTTCACTTTAAAGCATTGTGGGATCACTTATATTGAGTATATATGTCAATTGCAAAACACACGATTATTAGGCACTGTATCAATGCTTTATCGTTTAATAGTTCTTAATACCAGTGACACTATTATACAATGTTATGTCTGCAGACAATATTCATTATAACCGTCGTTCAATTTCCAAACCTTCATCTAAGCACCATGCAGTGCACGCTATTTGAATGCAAAGATTAAAGCCCAGAATTAATCTGCCAACATAATAAAGAAAAGAAAATTAAATTTGGCCTTCCAGCAGCACCTCCATGACAAACAGACTGACATTCAATTAGAACAACACAGCCAGCGCTGCATGAGGTGTCATTGTAATGGAATACCCAATGCATTTGCATGAATTAGACACTCACACACAAGTGTGTTTCATTTCAGTTGTCTTAACCTGTGTCAACAGCTTACTCTACAGCTGGAATAATCTTCCTTCGCCTAGCAATTACACTTGATATGCATTAACTGACTTCAAAAGATGTTGATGGTGGAAACAATTAAAGTGCCATCTTGCTGATGCAAACTGTTGCAGTTCTATCACAGAATTATTATCACATTTCATTTGGATGGATTTTAGACACAGTGTAATTTTAGGGGCAAATTTGCTCAAATAAAACTCTCCTAGGACAATAACAAGAATCTGAAACACAATCTCCCTGGCCACTTTATTAGAAACTACTACCTTGTACTTCCACTCAATTGCCACATGAACTCCACCCACTGGCTAAAATCTGACAGATTTTACAGACTTTATGAGACCCTCAATACTCAAAAGCAGTGGAACTCTAGCACTTACTCCATTTGTCCATTAGCACATGCCTCAGTCACTCCATGACATGCCTTTATTTCACATTTATTGTCAATGGCCAGTATGACTGACATCAGTGTTTTTATCTTGGGTATCATCTCACTCTGACTCACACTTACACTGAAAAGGCAGATATATTATTTTTATCAGTACACGGTCAATGCTCAACAGAGTCAGTTCAAGGGCAATCATTAGAGAAATAAATGTGTAACACAAGATTTTCTTAAATTTTTAACATAGAAATACTTTTTTCTTAACACTTTAATGTAATTTCAGTACTCACATTGACCAATATGGTTCTTATGAAAACAAAAATGGATCACTCAAAGAATGATTATCTTTAGCTCTTAAACATTCTAGAACAAATTAACATTGTAGAAATATGCATTCTTTGAGGTCTCTAAATTAGCTGCTTTTGTGAAGTCATTTTATTTCATCGAAAGGACCTTTACCAGAACATTGCGTCAGTATCATTTGCGATAATCGTTTGAGGGTTAAAAGGTTTTAAGAGGGCTCCAAATGTTCCCTGATTGTTTTTCTTAGTTAAGAAAAGTTAAGTTAAGCTTATGTTCCTTGGAATGTTTTCCTAAGTTCATGTACAGTGACCGTTTTTGAAAAGTTGTCTACAGTACTGTGCAAATGTTTTAGGCAGGTGTGGAAAAAATGCTGTAAACAAAGAATGCTTTCAAAAATGGAAGTGTTAATCATTTATTTTCATCAATCAACAAAATGCAGTGAATGAACAAAAGAGAATCTAAATCAAATCAATATTTGGTGTGACCACGCTTTGCCTTCAAAACAGCATCAATTCTTCTAGGTACACTTGCACACAGTTTTTGAAGGAACTCGGCTGGTAGGTTGTTTCAAACATCTTGGAGAACTAACCACAGATCTTCTGTGGATGTAGCTTCCTCACATCCTTCTGTCTCTTCATGTAATCCCAGACACACTGGATGATGTTGAGATCAGGGCTCTGTGGGGGCCATAAGAACTGATGCTGGTTTGAAGGCAAAAGGTAGAAACACCAAATATTGATTTGATTTAAATTTTTCTTTTGTTCGTTCACTTTGCATTTTGTAAATTAAAAATAAACAATCATTATTTATATTTCTGAAAGCATTCTTTGTTTACAGCATTTTTCCACACCTGCCTTAAACTTTCGCACAGTACTGTATATTAGGCTATCAAATTGTTAATTTAATGTTATATACGATTTTTTAAATGATCTTTAATATTTTACTCCGTAGAAAGACTTTCACTGTCCATTACATTTGTTATTTCAAATGTCCAGTGGTGTTTTACCTGCATGCTACATCTGAACAATACTTTTCAGCTGAAAAATCTTATGTAAATTATTTATAGTTTGTAGACACATTAAAAAAACTTTTTTGTAAAGTTCTTCACACTTACAGTGCAATTGGTCAGGTAAGGTTATTCCAAACAGAGTGGCAGAGTGAGTCATGTGGAACCAACATCTGTATGGTGAGAACTATGGATCAGTTGTAATGCAAGTGCTGGTCAGGGCAGAGGATCCAGCAGACTGGATGTATGGTGGAGAAACTGGCTTGCTCACTGCAACTTTGGGTTAACCACTGGTAATGATAGGGAAGCCTAGAGGGTGCTGATCAGGTTTTAATTTTTGTATTTCTACATCCTGCATAAGGCACAAGTGTATCTGGTATCTTGTGGTTGACTCAACAGACCACTGATCCACTTGGATGAAGAAAGGCAATTTCAGATGTAAAATATTAAGTGATACTTAGCTGAAGACCTATAACTTCAACTCACATCTCCAAAGGAGCTTCTCCCTGACCCTGAGGTCGATTGTGAGCTTGGATTCCAAATTTGGATTCCAGATGGGGAAGTTCTGACCTTGACTGAGTTGAATAAATAAGCAAAAATTGAGAAAATAAGAAGTCCTGTAGCATGAATAAAAACAGAATCAGCATGATGATTTTGGCAGATCTACAGTATCTCACAAAAGTGAGTACACCCCTCACATTTTGTCAATATTTTCTTATATCCTTTCATGGGACAACACTGAAGATATGACACAATTGATACAATGTAAAGTAGTCAGTGTACAGCTCTGTACAAATTTGCTGTTCCCCCAAAATAACTCAACACACAGCCATTAGTGTCTAAACCACTGGCAACAAAAGTGAGTATACCCCTAAGTGAAAATGTCCACATTGTGCCCAATTAGCCATTTTTCCTCCCAGGTGTCATGTGACTCATTAGTGTTACAAAGTCTCAGGTGTGAATAGGAAGCAGGTGTGTTAAATCTGGTGTTATCACTCTCACACTCTCTCTTACTGGTCGCTGTTCAATATGGCACCTCATGTACAAAAAAAGATTTGTTGTGCTACATACTATGGCTATAAGAAGTCTACCAACACCCTGAAACTGAGCTGCAGCACAGTGGCCATACAAATCATACAGCGGTTTAACAGAACAGGTTCCACTCAGAACAGGCCTCACCATGGTCTACCAAGTTGAGTGCATGTGCTCAGCGTCATATCCAGAGGTTGTCTTCTGAAAATAGACGTATGAATGCTGCCAGCATTGCTGCGGAGGCTGAAGGGGTGGGGGGTTCAGCCTGTCAGTGCTCAGACCATATGCCGCACACTGCATCAAACTGGTCTGCATGGCTGTCTTCCCAGAAGGCAGCCTTTTCTAAAGATGATCCACAAGAAAGCCTACAAACAGTTTGCCGAAAACAAGCAGACTAAGGACATGGATTACTGGAACCATGTCCTGTGGTCTGATGAGACCAAGATGAACTTATTTGGTTCAGATGGTGTCAAGCGTGTGTGGCGGCAACCAGGTGAGGAGTACAAAGACAAGTGTGTCTTGTCTACAGTCAAGCATGGTGGTGGGAGTATCATGCTTTGGGGCTGCTGGCACTGGGGAGCTACAGGTCATTGAGGGAACCATGAATGCCAACATGTACTGTGACATACTGAAGCAAAGCAGGATCCCCCCCCCTCAGAAACTGGGCCGCAGGCCAATATTCCAACATGATAATACCCAAACACACCTCCAAGACGACCACTGCCTAAAGAAACTGAGGGTGAAGGTGCTGGACTGGCAAAGCATGTCTCCAGACCTAAACCCTATTAAGCATCTGTGCTCATCCTCAAACGGAAGGTGGAGGAGCACAAGGTCTCTAACATCTACCAGCTCCATGATGTCATCAAGGAGGAGTGGAAGAGGATTCCAGCGGCAACCTGTGAAGCTCTAGTGAACTCCATGCCCAAGAGAGTTAAGGCAGTGCTGGAAAATAATGATGGCCACACAAAATGTTAACACTTTGGGAACAATGTGGACATTTTTCACTTAGGGGTGCACTCACTACTGTTGCCAGTGGTTTAGACATTAATGGCTGTGTGTTGAGTTATTTTGAGGGGACAGCAAATTTACACTGTTATACATGCTGTACATGTTACGGTGTTACCTGCTCTTAACGCAGAGAGCCACACTGGGTTAGGACCCAAAAGCAGCACCTGAAGCTGCTAGCACCCGAAATAACCCAGAAAACCTGAGATACTACAGTCAACCCGGAAACGGGTAAAAAACAAACCGCTCAAAAGCAGTGGTGGCCAAAACACGTGGAAAACCCTTGTCATTGCGAGGTCACAGCACAGCAGACAGTGAACCACAATGAAATTGGACCTCTGCATTTATCCCATGCACACTCAAACCCGTGCAGCAGTGGGTAGCTATTGAAAGCGCCCAGGGAGCAGTGACGGGGACAGTACCTTGCTCAAGGGTACCTCAGGGCAACCTATTGGGAAGGGGTTTGAACCCCCGATCCTCCAGCTAACGCCTTAACCACTAGGCCACCGTTGCCCACTGATCTTTACCAAATTACCGTCTGTGTAGTAAAACCACCCAGCAACTCTACACTGTTTTCCTTTCCTTTAAATAGGCAAGTGGGCAGCTGAATCAGTTGATTACTGTGCCTGACTCGCAGGTCTCCCAACAGTGGTCTGGCTCCCCCTAGTGCCCTGTCAGGGTAGGGCTCTTACAGTACACTGACTACTTTACATTGTATCAAAGTGTCATATCTTCAGTGTTGTCCCATGAAAGGATATAATAAAATATTTACAAAAATGTGAGAGGTGTACTCTCTTTTGTGAGATACTGTATGTCAGTAAGTCTTAGTAGGTCACACAGAGTCACTAACCAATTAAGCAAGTCTGTTTGAAATGAAAAAAAAGTCTGTTTGTTATGTTTGTTGTATTGATTTAGCCATGGCATTTTCCCAGTGTTAATGGTTGTGGTCACATTGCATTAGCCTTATAGTTCTGGGATTTAACTGAATAAACAAGCTTAAAAAACCAAACATGCTGATTAGTTGGCTACATTCGGAAAAAAAGGGAAAAATATCATTGCTTTAAGTTCATAGATTTATAGTTTTTTCCACATCCTTCAGAGTGCTATGTAGACACGTACCTGACAAATCAACTGTATTGCGCCTCCTCGACCTTCCATTTTCTTGCAGCTCCCGCTTTGCTTTCTCTCTGATCAGTGCAACACTCTGAAAGTGTTTAATGGTTCCACTCCACAACAACAGATCAATGCTGAGATGGGTGAGTGCGGCTAGAGGCAGCAGCTGCATCACTTTTCACACTTTATCCTGGTTGCTCTTTACTTATTTCAGCCATTAGAGCTGAACAGCAGCAGAAGCTGGCCGCATTTAGGGAGCGTGACTGAATACCGTCACAGCTTCGCTTCAGCCACAGCAGAAGCTCCAAACAGAATTGATCTCCGTATTATTATATCCTGCAGGTCTATCAGAAACTCTCTGTGGCTGATCATTAGGAACTATTGAACTCAGGCAATAATGGTCATCATGTCAGGGGAATCCATAAAATCGTGACTGTGGTCAAATGACTAGCATTTACAACATAAGATGGCACATGCTCTTAGTCAAATGTAATGATTTTTCTTTTTTACTTTTGTTGGTTTAGTATTTGACTAAGTTTACTTTCATGAAAGATGGTTATGTGGGCTTTAGGTAAGGCTTTATGGAAAGTCTTTTGTATAATAGAGCCATTATGAGAGGTTCTTTGACAGGAGGCCCCAGGACCAGAAGGTCATGGGTTCAAATCCCAGACTAGCAGGTTGCCCTGAGGTACCCTTGAGCAAGGTACCGTCCCATCAATGCTCCCCAGGTGCTGTATATGGCCTGATGGAGTGTGTGGGTTGTGGAGGTTGCATTTTGTTGTGTTTCTTTTTGGTGTGTTTCACAATAACAAATAGTCACTTTTACTTAACGCTTTAAAAGGAATCTTTACAATCACACTCATTCATAAAAATAGTTATTAATGAAGCTTCCATTTTAAAATGTAGCAAGTTTTCTTGCTGCTTTTATCAATACAGGTGCAGTTACTGGATGATAGTTGATGAAATACGGCATTATAATGGTTTCTGAAATGGCCATTTCAGTGAAAATTAAACCAGTGAGGTAGAGGGCACTGGGTTTGGGATTTCTTTAGACCAGGCTGAAGATTATTGGACTGAGTATTACATAAGGAACTACATTTGATATTGTTGTGGCCATTTGTTGGGGGAAAACCTAAGAAAATTAAGCTTAGCCAAATCAAATCAAACTGAACAGAACTGGAAACACAGTGTTCCTAGTAATTAATTCTTGTGCAATTTCCCACAAACTCATTTCATCTTGCTGCATTTCAAATTGAATTTGTGTGCACAGGATACGGTCAGGCAGATTTCTGGTGTTCAGTCATGTGCATACATATCCTGTTCCAAATGAAAACTAATCTCCAGATGCAGGTGGTTCATTTACCTATTTGAGAGTCTGTAATTATTTTCCTGAACTTTGTGATTAATACTTTAATTAGAGCGACATGGAATCTCACTGTACTCTCCATGATAATGTATCGTGCTGTTTGGTCAGATTGCTGGGCTGCTTTGTGGCAGCTATCATTGAAATCAACATTTTTTACTTTTTTTTTTTTTTTTTACTCTGGACAGGTTTGGGTTATTGAATCTTAACCTTTGTCCATGATCCTATAAGCCTTGAAAACCATTTAAAAAATGGTTGTATGCATGTGGCTCATAGGTTGTCATATTACAGAATTATTGCTAACAAAATTTATATACTTTCTTAATATGCACCTTCATCAATGACTGCGTGAACTGGCTTTGATTAACTTTATGCAATTTTGACTTTATATTGCTTTTCAAAGCCTGTCAATGACAACCAGACAAATGAAAATTAACAAATAGTATGATTAAAACGGTCCCTGTGTTAAATCATTTTATCCTGAATATCTCTTAACACTTACAGTCCTAAAGTCAATGATGCTCACTAACCTTAATTACCATACAGATACATCCAAAGAGCCATCTAATAATATTGCTATTGCATTTTTGACAAAGCAATTTGATTATGTTGCGGTGAACCATAAAACAAACTTACTGTGCTCATCAGCCATAATTAAGTCTGCTCACTGGCTGGTTTCATGGGATCAATTGTTTTTTTACTGTTTTTACTGTTTTTTACTGTTTTCTTTCAGAAATTGTTTAGGTCAATGATTTTTAAAATATTTGAATTACTACACTGACTTCATGACTTTACCCAGAGATGTAAGAAGTTCACCTTGAGGGTTGTATCCAGGGTTGTAGCCTCCTCTCATCTCCTGACTATGAGTGGTCACCCTTGTTGTCTATTTCCTGTTCAAACGTTTGCCCATCTGGCATGTCAACAGGAAAAAAGGATACAGTCAAAAACACAGTTAGGAGCAAGGGCATTTCAGACTGTTCTGTTATGCACTCGAAAGTGTAAAAAAATGTTTATAATTCATCATGTGCACTCAGTTTGGGGCAGCGGTGGTCTAGTGGTTAAGAAATTGGCCCCAGGATCAGAAGGTCATGGGTTTGAATCCCAGACCAGTAGGTTGCCCTGAGGTACCCTTGAGCAAGGTACTGTCCATGTCACTGCTCTCCGGGTGCTTTCAACAGCCATTGAGTAGATGGGAGATTCACTGTCCGAAGAGAGGGTGTTAAGTTTTTTGTAATTTTGAGACCTCTGGCCAACCCCTGAGTAACTTCCTGCTGCCCCCACTCTGGTTTCTAGCAGGTGCTGAATAAGCTTTTCCATGACTGATCTGCACAATACAAGGTGAGAAGAGAAGGAGAAGTAAGGGTATAAAACACACTCTCACTGGTGAGAGGACACGTCCCTCTCTAATAGTACACTCAGTAAAGGGTACGACCTGCGGATTAGACCTTTTTTTATGTTGCCATGGAGTTACTTTCTAATAACAATGCTTGCATTCTACTTGTGGGTGATGTCAGGTGTAGGAGTAAGACAAATTTTGTCTGAGGCACGAATGGCAGCAAAGGGCTAGGTTTTATTAGCAAAGAAATAAAAAATAATAAAGCTTCAGGCATGTGTGAGTTTGGTTATACACAGAATCCTTATCAAGGGAACCATTAGGAGTGAACACATATTCATGCAAGTGATGGTGAGCCAGGGACTGTTTTACCTTTATTTAGTATTCCTGGTCTTAGTTCCTGCTCTGTTTGCAGGTTGTTTGTGAGAGAAAAAGCTTGAGAGATGAAAGAGCAGCAGGAGACTGAAAAAAAAACACACATAGTGGTATAAAGTCACTCACCCATCTGAGTCACAAGCAACATTTTAGAACGCTCCCATGATCAGCTGGGCAGGTGCTGTCAGGGGAGGCACTTAGGCTGCTCTAGTCGTGCGTGATGCAGCCATGTGGCACGTTGCTCTGGCTGTCTAAAATATGAGGTGCTGAAACAGGACCTTGGACAGCTTCCCAGTGGCTCAGAGGCTTAAGATTTTGGTTTCTGTGATGGTGTACACCCACCCGCATCATAGCAAATAGGGGAAAAAAAACGGTAGTGGCTGAAAGCTCAAAAAGAAATAAAGGCCAACATTTCCTTCAACCATCTGAATGGAAAGGATAAACTCATGCTAATTCTGATGCAGCTAGTTTGTCAGTTTTTAAGATTAGGATTATTTATATTATGGTAACATTAGCACATGTAATTTTAATGTGCTATTGATTCCTCAGTGCATCTCTTACACCAAACTATTTCCCTCTGTTTGCTGGAGTGTCTGGTACTGCCTGAAAGAACTTAATTCACTGCAATTCTATGAAAAAATAGCCATTGTCCTGTTAACTAACTAGCAAAGGTAATGTTAGCTAGTGTTCACTTTAATAGTCTTTCGACTGGGACAAAGCAATGGACATAGTTTTTCTGGATAATTAGTGAGGCAGAAACATCAGTTCACTTACAAGACACAGTATATACCATTTTAAAATCGGGAACAATGCTACACCACATATAGATAGATAGATAGATAGATAGATAGATATATAGATTAAATATTACTTTCTTCTCATTACAAGTAAGGGACCACCATATTTTTAAGTTGAACATCAACAACCACAATAATTGACAAAAGCAACACTAACAAAAATGATGGTTCAGTTTTGTTGCAACACAAAATCTGACACACATAAACTTCTCTAACTGGCAGGGGAAATTGTAGAAGCACACGATCACTTGTCTGGCCACATGCTGCCTGGATGCTGATTTTCCAATTAATTAGTGTAATCTACTTTAAGGCCATAACATTAAAACTAACTGCTTAAAACTGTGAAAGTCCCCATTCATACCCCCAAAACAGCTCTGTTTCATTATGATATGGACTTCATGGTTGGTTAGTGGTAGGACCAAGAGGTCACAAGTTTAAATCCCACCTCCAGCACTACCACCATTGGGTTGAAAGTGAAAGTGACAACCCTTGCTGAGCAAGACCAAGTTGCTCCAGGGGACTGTCCTCGTAGTTAAGAAATGGAAGTCACTCTGGATAAGAGCGTCAGTTAAATATCATTAATGTTCTGCTAAATACCATTCATATGTTATCTGGCATCCAAACATTAGAAGAATTCCCTTAAAGTCCTCTAAGTTGCAAAAGGGGCTACCATGAGCTTTTGAATTATGCTCTTTAAAACATTTCTGAACACTTCTGCAGTGTGGCAGTGCATTATGCTGGTAAAAGAGCACACTGGCTTTAGGGAATATCAGTGCCATGAATAAGTATACTTGGCCTGACATCTTTCTGTAAAAGCCAGCATTAATTTTTTCATCAATTTGTGCTACGGTTTTGTTGGATCAGACCAGACAGGCTATCCTTTGCTTAATCAATGAGCTTTGAGTGTCATGACCCTGTGCATTTGCAGGACCACTTTTGCAAGGTACCAACCACCATATAGTGCGGGGAAAATAAGTATTGAACATGTCAGCATTTTTCTTTGTAAATATATTTCTAATGGGGCTACTGACATGAAATGTACACTACATGTAATCCACACATACAAAGAAATCAAAACAAATAAGTCCATTACTCCACAAGCCAAGGAAACACTGAGAGAACATAGCCTGGTCAGATGAGAGCTAAATTCTTAGAATAAAATAAAAACACTTTAGATGTCACTGCACACATCATATTTGGAGGAGAACTGGCTCTGCTTGTCACACCAAAAACACCATACCAACAGTGAAGTTTGTAGGTGGAAATGTCATGGTGTGGAGATGTTTTTCAGCATATGGTACTGGTAGATTCCATACAATTGGATGAGGAAGGAAGGATGAATGGAGAAATGTACTGGAATATTCTTGATAAGAATCTGCTGCTGTCTACCAGGATGCTGAAGATGAAATAAGGGTGAACATTTCAGCAAGACAATGATCATAAGCACACAGCCAAGGGATCTCTCAATTGGTTTCAGAGGAAGAAAACAAAGCTGCAAGCATGGCCCAGTCAGTCACCTGACTTGAAATTAAAATCTATGGAAAGAATTGAAGATCAGAGTTCACAGAAGAGCCCCTGAACCTTCTAGATTTGAAGACGGGAGGCGTCTTAAAGCTGTAATTACCAACAAAGAATTTCTACTAAGTAATTCGTATTTCCTGTGTCATTCCACTTTACAATACAGAACTTAATTTGTTAACAACATCTAGTATAAATTTCATGTAAATTGCCCCATAAGAAATATATTTACTAAGAAAAATGCTGATGTGTTCAATACTTATTTTCCCCGCTGTATCCAGGAGAAACTCTGACCAAGTAATCAAAATCTGGCCTTTCTCTTAAATCCTTACACACTTGTTTACTTGCTTCTTATTGGATCCAATGGCCTAACATGTTCCATTTTCTCAAAAGCTCCTCTTGAGTAGTGGAGCTCCATCAAATACCTTTTGGACAAGCCAGAGATTTTTTGGATCCAGTACTGATGATCCAGCATCAGAGCCTCACTAACTTACTGTTGTGGCTATAAGCAATCAAATATACACAGCAATGTTACAACATTTAGTGTAAAGCTTTCCCAGGAGAATAGAGACTATTAGTGCTGCAAAAGGAAGTCCAAACTACCCATTCATACTTTTAACTTTAGAAAAGAAAAAGGCAGACACAATTTTGTACAGTAAATATTTTATACTTAAATAAAAAAGGAATTAATATTTAATTTAAACATTTTTAGTCAATGAAAATCAGTTTAATATATAAATAGATATCTATGAGCAACTTTCTACAGAAACACAGAACTTCTGCATATGGTACTGTAAAGCAACAAAATACAAAATGACAGTGTTTTATAAAGAAATACACATTAACAATAATATTCAATATATTGCTTAGGTTGCTACTTAAAAATAAATACACAAATACAAATGCAATAAATAACAATTTTATTAATAGTCTGAAGTGCAAAAAACACTACACCCCTATCAGCAGTGTTTGCGGACTGGCTGGGTTCTGGCCGAGCCGACCTTTGGGCCAGTTCTGTGTCGGCATTTGTGTGTTTGACTGGATGTTCGCCAGAACTCTGAGTCAGAAGGACAGCGGGTTTCGAAGGGCAGTGAGGAGGGTGCAGCTGGTGTCCCTGCTGACAGCAAACTCAGCCAAACCTGCAGAAACAGAGCCAACCAGCCGCTGCTGGGACACCTTCTGTCCTCAGAGGACATACACTCATGCATCTCTATCTGCAGGTCCCTATCTATCATACACACTGACGCTGCATGATGTCGGCATGTTTGTGGGCACTCAGTACCTTAGTGGTCCCACTATAGTAATTTTGAAGGTTTGAGGCCAGTATGGGATGATTTAAGCACATATTATGTGTAACTTACCCAAGAGACTTCTGTCAAGTTAAACTTATACCTGTAGTGATGTCTTGCTAGCTAGATAATATTCCCTTTGCAATATTGATACAAAGCTGCAATATGCAAATAAGCCCTTTAATCAATTTAAGTAAATGCTGATGAGGCCTAACCTCAACAGCAGCATGAAAATGTGACCTTTACTCCTACTATCAGATGCATTTCTAGGGGTTAGCAAAGTTGAACAAATATTCATATATCTTTCTGGGGGAAATTGGACAAACTCATCATTTATTAAAAATGATCTTCACGTTATTGTAGAATGCTTCAAATAGTACATTTACAAGATTCTAAACAAAATATAGAAATGTAGCAATAATAGTACATTAACCTGCGGGTATTCTTTTATTTCGATTCAATCGATGCAGTTTTTATTTAAGCTACATTACTGAATACTAATATAAAGCAGTGTGAAAACTCCAGTGCAGCCATTATTTAAGACAATGATCACACTGCTGTGATGTTGTCCATATTGTGCTGCCCCAATCACACACACATTCATTTTCCAATAAAGCTGAAGATAGCCATGAGCAATAAACCAGCCATTGCTCAGAGATTTGAAACATAGAGCTGAGAAGCAGAGCTTGGTTCTGACCTTTACTGACCATAGACTGTAATGGACAAAACTAAAGTGGAGCTGAATGCCCTTTCAGTAGCAAAGCAAACAAACTGAGTAGCACAAACACAAAGTTTTAATCAGGCCTGAAAGTTTGTTCAGAACCCTAATGCAGCCCAAGAACCTTATGTCCACTCCCAACCCAACTCACGTTATTAGTTTTTGAGTCTGAACCTGCTATAAGAAAAAACAAACCGTATCACCAGTTTTAAGTTTGAACCCAACCAGAGCAACATCAAATTTAGAGCTGGAAACTGACCAGGTTTTCAGTACTACACTGTTCTCACTCTACTCAGTGCTTGTAGACTATAACATGTACAAAATACTACTACGACTACTACTACTACCACCACTAATAATAATAATAATAATAATAATAATAATAAGGAAGAAGAAGAAGAAGGAGAAGAAGAAGAAAAAAAAGGAGAGGCTAGTCTGAGGTCTCTGATTATGCATATTCAGGGCAGTATCTTCTAAGGTCTGACTGAAATCCATCTCTGGCTTCGTTTTCTATGAAAAAAATATTGATTTGCACTTTAACTATATTTTGCAAGTTGCTTGAGGTGGAAGTTTAAATATTCACTTTCACTTCACTTTACTAACTTTGCTGTGTATTTAATTCATTTCTATTACACTTGGGTTAAAACAAGTAACTGAATAAACATAATAGGTTGTTTTTAGCTTCATTATGGCTGTCATTTTAGTCATGTTGTGTACTGTCCCTCAGTTAGGCTTACAGCTGATGCTAGTAAGCTTTCATTACTTGCTACTTGCTTCCAGACACCAAGCATATCTTAGCTGATCAACAATGTTGGGGTCAATGGGAAAACTACTTTTTTTCTTAGTTTTTTTGCCAAACTGTTCACTGTAAACGAAGTTTTCCTACCAATAGCATATTGAGGAAAAGCTTAGAAGTTCTCACTTTGAACTTTTCTCTTTGAAACCCCTTTCAAAGTCACATCAGATCTGTGAAGAACGACATCTAGTCAACATCTAATGAGTCAAAGCAAGCTCAAACAGCAAAACACCTGCACAAAATAATGCATAGCTTCAGCTTGTAAAATTTTTAGCTTAAGGGTGAATGTCTTCCAAACTTGTCAGCATGTGCACAAACTTAGATTTTGTTGTACAGATTCCAAAGGAGAAGTGTGTCAGGAAGGAAAAAAAATCAGCATGCATTTCCCATTCATTATGCATAAAACTGCAGGGTCTGCAGGTGTGTGTGTGTGTGTGTCTGCTTGTGTCCACTTGGGACACTGAAGGTGGCCATGGAGAAAGTCAATGATCTCATCAAATTACATTTACAGCCTGTGAATTTGTACTTTGTTGGCAGCACCAACTGCGAAAAGGATCATTTGCTGCACAGTGTCTGTGAAAACTGTCCTCAGGAACTCAAAACACACACACACACACACACACACACAAACACATGCTGCAAAGAACCATCAAAAACACACAATACAGACAACAGCACTTTTGTTTATCACAAGTGATCCTCATTCACAGTGAAGTCACAACAGTCAACCTCCACTTTATTTTTCATGGCTGTGAATGATGTAAGCAAAGTGATTTAACTGGATATAGTTGCTTGCTCCATAATGGAGTGGAAAAAAAAATCCATAGGTGTCACCTTATTCTTGTAACTAGTTTCACTTTTGAGTCTGCAAAGGGGTGGCACCAGTCAGACAGCTAAAAAGAGATTTAATGATAAAGTTACTTCCTCTAGCCATAGCACTAATGTAAAAAATAACTGAACACTTTATCAGAATCAACAAATTTGTCCTTCCACTCACTGGCCACTTTATCAGAAACCCTTACCTTAACCTCCCACCCTAGTGGTCTAGTAGTTAGGAACTAGGCCCCAGGATTTGAAGGTTTAATCCCAGATCATTGCACTGAGGTACCCTTAATCAAGGTACTGTCCTGGGTCTTGCTCAGGGACCCAGTGATGGTAGTGCCAGAGGTGGGATTCAAACTTGGCACCTCTTGAGCCATAGGTCCATAGGCAAGCACCATACATTACATTTTCATTTACGGCATTTAGCAGACGCTCTTATCCAGAGCAACTTCCATGTCCTAGTTACAGGGACAGTCCCCCTGGTGCAATTCAGGGTTAAGGGTCTTGCTCAGGGACCCAGTGGTGGTCATGCTGGAGATGGGATTCAAACCTGTGACTTCTTGAGCCTCTTGGTCCTCTTCTGTTTCACTGTTGACCAGGTATTATTTGGTTGAGTGTTTTCCAACCTGGGTCTTGCAGACTCACTGCTCGACGCATGTAATCTTTTTCCATCTTTACCCAACTACATGAACTCAGTTAAAGGACAATTTTTCAACTTTCACTTGAAGAAATCCTATACTGAAGAGCCTGCTCTCTTTGAGCTTCATCATGCCATCCCTGGTCTTAGGAGAACATCAAAAAGAACATTGGCTTCATTTACAGACTATGATCATTTTTAGTGTCCTTGTGTGTTAAGTCATGAGTAACATACAGCATATGCCTGTCATGCATGCAACTCCTTAATCAGTGTGCTAATACATTTTCATGACATCTTCAATACATCAGCCTTGTAGCTCCACAGTAAAATGTTTAGGGAAAGGTGGTGGGGTGGGAGTACAGGTTAAAAAAATTATTTTCTCCAAATTGTCCCTTACAAATACCTACGGTACAATGATCATTGCTAATGGTGGCATCATCATTAACACGCTTATGTAACTCAAGGGCTGCCATTTTGGAGTATGAACACTGACCCTGGGGGGGATCTGATTGCGCGTGTATGTGTTTGAGAGATGTGATGGCTGTGAAGCAGGCCATGGACACGCTTGAAGTGTTTCCAGGCTGGTCCAAAATTAATGAACATGAGACAGAATAATAGCCGGTCCGTAAGCATCCTCCTTCAAGACTGGAGGTCAGCTTAGCCATGGAATTCATCTCTTTAATTAGCACATGCCCTTGCCAGCACATGCACGCATACACACACACACACACACACACACACACACACACACACATACACACACACACACACACACACACACAGTGCCTATTGATGGAGCTCTCCAGGGAAATCACAATCTTTCTGCTGAGGCCTGTATGTGTGTGAATGTGAAGAGAAGTGGCAAGCCAGGGCTTGTAGATTATACCATCATGCTCCACCGTACAAATCCCTTGACACACACACACACACACACACACACACACACACACACTCACACATGCGCACACACACACACATGCACACTCACATGCACACTCACACATACACACACACACATTTGCATACAAAAGATGGTCTTGTAATCTTATACCCATAATTTACACTTTTAGTGAGTTATATATATATATTTTTAATTTATGGTGAGTTGATAAAGCTACTTATAAATGTAAATTAACTTTGTTCTAATTGGTTCTGCTCTATTGTTCCTCATTAAAAAGCATCTCAGGCATATCGCATCAACAGAGATGGGCGGGGCAAAACTTCTATAGGCAGAACATAAGGAGATTTACATTATGGCATCACAAAAATAATGTTTTCAAATGCATCTGGTTTTTAGCTCTTTAGTTCTCACATAGAAAATTGTACAGCCTGATGAGTGAATGACATGTTTAAAACTTGTGACAATGTTAAATAATACATTACATTTAAAAAAAAAAATTGGGCTATTGGATCAACCTGATGTCCCTACTGCTACAAAATGTTCATGTGTTTTGCAGCCTAAGGGGGCATTGGTCCCACAAAGTGATAAACACACACACACACACACACACACGCACACACACACATGCTCTCTCTCAGACTGTATGTGTCCAGGGGGAATGTCCTTGCCTGTCATTGCCCACATTCTCAGAGGGTATGTGAGTGCTAATTTACACTTGGAGGGATTATCTTTGCTTTATTGCTGGAAAAGCCATTGCCTTTCTCATCACCACTGATCAGCCAATCAAGGCCAAGGACTCCATTCTAGACCTTCTGATTGGAGGGATTCCAAGAGAAGGGAAAAAAAGGAAAGAAATGAAGATGTCTGATGATGCTAACAGTTAAACAGCCAAGAAATCCCCTCCATTACAGTAACCAGTTACTCTCTCTCTCTCTCTCTCTCTCCCTCCCTATATCCTTCATGTTTGCTATCTCTTCTTCCTGTCCCATTCTCTCACTCTTCAACCTTCAACCTTCTCTCTTTCTCTGTCTCCACTATGCTTTTTGTCTTTTTTCCTCTTTCCTTCTCCCTATCTCTCCACACCTTAATTGTTCTCTCTCTCTCTCTCTCTCTCTCTCTCTCTCTCTCTCTCTATCAAGGATATCACATTGTCGTGCACAAGCATCCCTATGGGTTTCGCAGATAATAACGTCAGCCCCCTCCCTGCCTCTCTCTCTCTCTCTCTCTCTTTCTCTCTCTCACTTTCTCCACCACTCCCTGATGAGACTCCTCCTTCTCTGCTTCCCTCCGTGACTCCCTCTGTTGCTCCCTCTCTCTCCTCTCGCTCCCTCTCATCACATCCTTCCAGCAGAACCTAGCAGCAGCAGCAGTTCCTCTTTCTCCACAGCTGAAGGTAGGAAAGCCCTGCTCTGATTCTTTGCTGATTTGAACTGGATGCAAATCTGGCAGTGGAAATGCAAAACACTCCTGGGTTTCTCACCATTTGGTGCTTGTACACACAGAGACACACATACACATACATACACATTTGGCTCTTCTGGAGAGATCCTCTAGCCATGAAACAGAGGTGCAGTATTTTATTCTAGCATTGAAAAAAACCAACAGATGCTTTCCATACTGGTATGTATAAATGGAGCTGCTATGTGTGCATACATGTCTGGGTATGTATGTGTGGCTAGAATGCAGGACAGAACTAAAAGGATGTAGATGTGTTTGTGAATGAGATTTACTTTTATTGGCTAATTACACATACATGCATGAGGATTCCCATGCTTATATAAATGATAAAAATGAAACCGATTCATAAATGGACAAACTACAAACAGCTGACACACAAATGGGTGTTCAGAGCAGCAGCTTTCATCCAAAAGAAAGAGCTAATCCCCCCTGCAGCTACTTTAAATCTGATAAACCACTCCATGTCTCTTTTTCCTCCATCATTTTCCAAGTGCAGGGGCTTTATCCTTCTTAGGACCAAGCCGAGGCTCAATAGGGTAGAGGACAATGCCCAAAGAAAAACAAAACCTTAGCGATTGATTTTATTTTGCTCAATGAGCATCTACAGGACTCATGAAGAGCCTATTGATGCAAACAGATTGACTCCATAGCAGGTTTTCATAGCAGGATGCATTTCATCCAACCAGTTTTACATTAGCTACCAAAAGTTTTAGGATAATGGCTACACTAGACTCAACCAATTTTATAACATTGTGTGTGTGTGTTTTGTTTTATTTTTTAGCTTGTTCAGTTACTTACACTAACCTGTAAACTAGTCTAAACTAAACCTTAAATCCACCTGTCAATTATGTAATTATTAGAGTGAGAAACTGTAGACGTATTCATTCTAGTTTTCACTATCAGTTTGCAATAACATATTATTTATACATTAATCTTTAACATACGTTTAATTTTTAAGGAACTAGTTTAAAGTAATTATGTGTATAATATAGTTATAAAGAGCAGCACAGTGGTGAAGTGGGTATCGGGAAGGTCCTGGGTCCAGGTCCTTTCTGTGTGGAGTTTGCATGCTCTCTTCATGTCTCCGTTGTCTTCCTCTAGTTTACTCCCACTGTCCAAAGACATGCAGGTTATGTGGACTGGAGATGCTTAATTGCCCCCCAGGTGTGAGAGTGTGTGAGAGTGTGTGAGTATCTGTCCTGCAATGGACTGGTGACCTGTCCAGGGTGTTCCTCTGACTTCCACCCCATCTGGGATAGGCTCCAGCACCCCCATGACCTTGTTCAGGAAATGCGCTTTAGAGTTTTGTGGCTAGATGTGACTGAACGGAACTGTGTTACATAATGTACAATTGTATCATGTGTCATTATTTGGATTTTTACTTAAATAAACACCTTCCCTCCTTTCACCAGTCTTAGTCACCTAAGAGATGTTGGATACTTGAGTCTGGCTTTTTTTCAATTTCCACTGGAGCTAAAACTTCATGGTAGGTAAGACGCAATGGAAGCTGATAGCACTATATGTCACAGCATGACTGCTGAATGAATGACAAACGCGCACATGGCTGTTGTAAGTGTAAGATAAAAACTCTAAGAAATGTTTGACTGTTTTTCACACTTACCAGTCACTGATCTGTCTGTCATTAGTTCCTTTCTGTCCAGGTTAGGTCAGTGGTTGCTGTGTACGTGTGGAGGGTCAGGGCAGATCAGCTGCAGCTTTGGGCTTATCCTCTTCAGCACAGATCCTTTTCTGCAAATGCATTAGCGGTCAAGAGCAGCAGTGCAACAGCTTCTGAGCCACACCAGAGAATAAGATTCATAATAGTGTCAGCAGGGCATATTTAGCATGATTATAATCCATGCTCCACCTTTCGTATCTACTGTTGCCTGATTAGTGCAAGTTTACTGACTTTAATGACTTTGCTGATGTTGTAATAAGCAATTGCAGTCACATCCCAGCCCTTATAAGGTGAAAGGCAGAGAAACATCCTGTATCGGTTGCCAGTACATAGCAGATCAGACAAACAAAAATGTTACACCTACAGGAGCAATTTATCTTCTTTGGGTGGATTAATGGTGAAAGAACCCAGGCCACATCTGCTGGGGACTGAACCCAGAACCTTCTAACTGTGTGGCAACAGCACTTACAGCTGTCTAATTATGCTGCCTATAAAATAACTTATATATATTGTATATATATAAAAACAAAATCTTGCTGAAATGATTTCGACAGTGTATCCCACAAAATCAAATGTTTTTAAACAGTTATTGATTGGAAGGCCACTAGTTATGGTTAGTCTCTGCACCTTGCATCATGGACATTTGTTTTAAAACCTGTGGCCACTGAGGTGGTTGGCATGACCTTTTTGCTCCTGTTAATTTGCTGTATTCTGCATATTACGTATGGGATTCTCAGAATTGTTCAACTTTTTGAAATACTGCCTTTTAACCAGCTTTAACATTTTCAGCAGTGGCAAGAAGTCAAAATGAGGGCCAGACACCCAGACATGACATATGTAAAGGGGCAGAAGTGGTCTAGTGTTTAGGGAAGGGTCCCCAGGATCTGAAGATTGTGGAAACACAGACCAGTAAATGGCCCTGAGGCAAGGTACCATCCTCATCACTGTTCCTATATGTTCCAATATGGCTGCCCGCTGCTGCACAGTGTGTGTAGGTGAAAAGTATGTTTCACTGTGTGCTATGCTGTGTTTTACAATGACTAATAGTCACTTTCACTTTCATTCACCAAGAAGGTAGAGAATGCCAAAGCTTGAGCTCAAAATTACAGATAACAGTTAATAAAACTGCCTTGTAGAGGCAGAGCAAAACTGAATCATCAATATGACTGAATCAGAAAAAGAATAGTGCTCATTAATGACTTATTTAGAAGTGACCATATCAAAGGACCTCAGAATCCATTAATTTCTCCCTAAAGCTTCCTGATCATCAGATATAGGCTACAGGCTTAACCTGCCGTATCTATAAAATCTGGTCTGGGGGTTTTGACAAAGCTCTGGGTTTTGTATGGTGGAAATTTTAGCAGAAGGCAGAATGGTGGGTGTGTTTTCAGAGAAAGTGTCAGGTGCAAGTCACTCCCTTGAGAAGCCCTTAACACCACTCCAGAAACGGCCGGCATAGAATGTTTGGCCAGTTTTAGGTGCCAGATGTTGGGCCCGAATAAATAACGACCCCCTGCTGCTGCCAGGGGCAACGTCATCTTTTATTAGGCTTGTTAAATATCCATTAATGAGAGGAGGTGGGCTGGCGGTGCTGAGGGCAACGGGCAGTAAACAAACCCTTCTGCTGCTCTGTGTGTATGTGTGTGGATGGATACTTTTTGGTATTGACTGTATTTGTGTTAGTATTTGGAGTTACTGGAAAAGGTAAGGGTTGGGAAAAGTCCCGCAGAGTGACTAAATTACTGTAAAGTGATGAAATTTTGAATTAGACAAAGAAATGTGTGTGTGTGTGTGTGTGTGTGTGTTTGTGGGATTATATAACTGTGTCTGTCTCGTGTATTACATTTGAGACCGTGTGTGAAAATGTGTTGACATGATTGTATCTTCTCATAAAGATTTTTAGTTTAAATAATGAACTAAAAAGGCAGTGTTGATACTCATATACTCATATACTGTTTCTTTGAGGGACAAAATCATTCAGTTTGGGCAGTGCAAAAGTCAAAACACATGTTATATTCTATGTTTAGCTCATTAAAATAAATTAAATGATGGATTTTTATACACAGGACATATACCTTGTCCTCTGTGTGGGATATTTACTTATTTTTCCTTAGAAAGTCAGCAAAACCAACAAAAATCAGGGGACAATATTGGAAGGCTGTATTAATGTGTGTTTGTATGTGGGAGGTCTGTGTGTGTGTGTGTGTGTGTGAGGCTGTGTGAATGCATGTAGATAACAAAATGTGTGTGTGAGGGTGTGTTACTTGTGGCAATGGGGTCTAACAGAGGTAGGGAAACAAACAGTGTGTTTTCTCAGATTCGACCTTGTGTGGCTGTCAGAAAACACATGGCTGCCTGACAAACTCATGCAGGAGCACAAATGATGAGGATATCAGTAAAAATGTGTGTGTTTATGTGTGTATCCTCTGTAGCATCACTTGCAAAGCTCTGAGTGTAACTCCATCCTAGAAAAATTTTTTAACCACTATTACTGCTGTTGTTCTGTTCAGTTGCTTTAACCAAGAATAACAGCAGCTTGGCCACATATGCCATATATATCAGTACTATTCCCAGCCACATTATGTCATGATATTCATTATTTTCCACATCAGATCATTTTGAAAGGAGAACAAAGAGCCTGTAATACTACAAAAATGTCAATACATTGAATTTCATCAACATTTTGCACACTGCACTGTGCTCAGTTAACATGAATAATTCTGCTCTCTTTATATTGAAATTAAGTTGGTTAGTATTACTCATTATTGAGTAATACTCAGAAATAATATTGGGATTGAATTTATCATTATAATATGCTTTATGTTTTGAATTTTCTTCAAAGAAAGTGCAGAAACGGTGCTTATGTGTTTGTTTAGCATTTACATTGTGTAGGTAAAATGAGATAAAAAATTTGTCTAAAACTTCAGTCATCAGCCAGCTGCTGGGCAGTGGTGGTCTAGTGTTTAGGGACTGGACGCAGAGATCGGAAGGCCATGTGTTCGCATCCTGGACCAGTAGGTTGCCCGGAGATTCCCTTGAGCAAGGTACCGTTTCCATCGCTGCTCTTCAGGTGCTGGATATAGCACCTGCTGCACGGTGTGTGTGGGTTTAGTGCAGAGGAAGCATTTCATTGTGTTTCACTGCGTGCTGTGTGTCAGAATGACAAATAGTCGCTTGCACTTCAGTTAAGATGTAATGTTTTGTACATTTCTGTGCTACAGGCATGTAGGGTAAATGGAAGACGAGAGGATAATTGACACTATACACCACTAGATGGGCTAGAGGTACACTAGCTAAATGGAACTTCTAGAGTGGGGTCTAAACTATAGGTGGCAGGTCTGAGTGTAGGGACTTCCTTTCCAGATAGACACCAATAGCTGGACTTCAACAGTTCAGTCAAGGACAGAGAAAAGTGCCCCTGTAGGAACTTTACTAGTTTGCAGATGTGAAGGTTAAGGTCATACATACTGTAAGTAGCCTGGGTCTCATGGGAAATATAGCTGGACAAGTGACGTGGTTATCAGACTGTAGAGAGCTTTCCAAGGTCACAGGAAATGAAACCTGGCATGGCATCCATTGGGCCAGTTTTTAATGACTATATAATACATATGCTTACTGGATTAATTTGAAAAATAGATATTTATGTTTTAATATACAGTGGAGCCTCTGGTCACGACCATAATACAGTCTAAAACTCTGGACGTGACCCGATTTGGACACGACCCAAACTTCGTTTGCCCATAAGATTGTATGTAAATATGATTCATCCATTCCAGACTGTACAAACTGTATTTAAATATTTGTAAGCACCTAAACAGTTTATTATACCATAGAATACAAAGTTTAACAGTAAACTAAATGTTAAAACATTGAATGACACTGAAAAAACTTTGAACAACAGAGAAAACAAACATTGCAAGAGTTTGTGCTAGAACAAATTCATGCTAGACCCTTTCGAACTGTTCGCTGCAGGTGAAACGTTCACAGGGAAACGATGTTCAGGGAGAGACTGAACATGTGCGTCGTCTTTATTCGGCCCTGTATACGCTCAGCAAACAAAAGAAAATGGGATATGGATGGAGAATGGGGGGGGGAATCATTGGCGCGTAGTACGAACCAGAGGGGAAACTGGCCGCCAGTGTTCAGTCGCAACCAGAAATTGTGGCCATGAACAGATGCGAAAATTTGACAAACTATTTGAACGAAACCTGATTTGTACAAGATTGTGACCAGAGGTTCCACAGCATTTAGCTCATTATGAGTGTTAGGTGTCCACATCCAAATCTACAATATAGAAAAACATAGCCTCTAATTGGTCAAAAGTGAAATTAAAGTGACAGTGACTATAATTGTGAAACGCAGCAACAGTGAACCACATAAAAATGTATTTTTTGCATTTAATCCACAAACACCATTGTGCAGCCATATCCAGGGCCGGGGAGCAGTGAAGGGGATCTTTCTCAAGGGTACCTCAGGGAAACTTACCGGTCTGGTACTCAAACCCACAACTTTCCAATTATGGGGCCAAGTCCCTAAACACTAGGCCACTGCTGACTCAAATAAATGCATTGCTAGTGCTGGCTAACGACCATGCGAGCCGCAAAAAAAACCTGTTTACATGGTTTACAACCTGTTTAAACAATCATAGAAGAAATTTAGTTTTGGATTAACATTATGAATTGATTTTTTTTATAAAATCTAGATTGCACAATGAAAGGGGTATGATTACAGCAGAAGTAAAGATCACACATAATAACAATAAATAAATGAAACTAAAACAACAGTACAAAACAAGATTTAAGAAGAAGGGATAATAATGGCATCTAAAAATGTAGTAAATGTAGTTAATCTGAGCTCCTGTTTATGGGAGTATATAGAACTTGCTGTCTGGGAAGTGGTTAATACTAAGCAAGAACAGTCATAAATATCAGGAGCATCATGGGAAATGCTTGAATAACTGATGTCAGTGAGAGACTACAATGCATCACAAGGTCAGGCTCTGAGGGAGTCAGTGACGTCAGGCACATATATCTGCACACATGACTCCTGACCCAGTGGTAGAATATATGGGTGGTTTCATTCCAAAGTGCTATATATTTATTTAACAAATGTTTTTTTTTTAAGAAATGCAGTGTTGGGAGTGGACTTTGCACATACAAGAAAAAACTGGAACTTCATTATGATAAAACCTACCTAATGTAGAGACAGCATATATTAAACATAGATAATAGCTGTTTTCTTAAAAAAAATGTTTTTTCAAAGTTGCAACAAATGGATTTACAACATTCTGTCCTGAAACTCATATTCCTTAATATTTTATCCAAATATGTTAACAACTCCAATATGTTAAAACATTTTATTCATTATTTTAGCTCAAAAAACAGGTAAAAACATGATTTTCATGATGATGAATTTCTCAGTCATATAGCATATTATTATTATAATATATAGATATAGAGATATAGATATATATATATATATATATATATAGTGTGTGTGTGTGTGTGTGTGTGTGTGTGTGTGTGTGTGTGATATTTCATATGTGCAGCAGTCATCATAATACAAGAATAACCAAAAAGTAAACTAATACATAAATAAAATTAAAGGGTCAAAGAAGCAAAAATAGGCATTCATAAGTTACTGCTGAATCACTAAAATCTTTCTTAAAGTTTCAGAGAGTCTCAGATGAGAGATGTAAATATTCCTTGTGTATCAGATAAACCTACGGCATCCAAAGTCCCGGCAAGATGACCTTGTGAATATCGGACAAGCTTGATTCTTTAACATCAGAACAGAGCTGATATCCTTCTTAGATACGCAGGTTTTCTTGCATGACATTAAAATGAATACGAATAATCACAGCACAGATCTTTAAGAAATGCTTCTTCATTTTAGAGTACTGTTTTTTGTTGATGGTAGTTTATTTCAGAACCAAAGAACATATACTTAAATTTAAATGTATGCTTCTAAGGTGCCAATAAGGCCAGATAAACCGCTGTGTTACAGGGAAGGGTCACTGCAAATCATCCATCCATCCATCCATTTTCTGCCGCTTGTCCCAAACGGGGTCGCGGGGGAGTGCTGGTGTCCAACCCAGCGCACACAGGGCGAGGACGGGGGACGCACCCTGGACAGGTCGCCAGCCCATTGCAGCACTGCAAATCACTACAGTGATATTCTCTCTGATTGCCTTTATCTTATGATGAATATTTCTATTCTGATGGGATGAAAAGGGATCTCTTCTATGATGACAATGCCCCCTTCCACATAAAGGTCATGTGGGGTCACTGACTGGTTTGATGAAGAAGAAAATGATGTACATCATATGTCATGGCCTTCATGGTCACCAGATCTCAGCCCAGTCTAACACCATGTTAGTCAGGCCTATGCATCTCCATCATCAAACCACCATTTGAGGGAATATGTTTTGTAAAAATGGCATTCAATCCCAACAGCATAGTTCCAGAGTTTATACTAAGGTGCTTCGGCACTTTTCATCCTGCTTGTTTTGTGGCAAAGCCTTACTTAGCAACTAATGCCATATTTTTTGTCACCTGCAAATGTGTATATGTACACCGTGTGTGCGTGTGTGTGTGTGTGTGTGTGTGTGTGTGTGTGTGTGTGTGTGTGTGTGTGTGTGTGACAGTGCCATTAAAACACAGTTGGCTTTGCCTTCGTCTGCTTGCTTTTATACACATTGCTAAGCAACTGAGGAGCATTCCATTGAGAATTTATCCCAGAGACTCCATAACACACCCTGTAGAACTCACACACACGAACGCAACCCTGCCCACACACACACACAGATGCAGTGACTCAGGTGATTGTAATATATGATGTGTGTGTGTGTGTGTGTGTGTGTGTGTGTGTGTGTTTGTGTGAGGTTTCCCTTTTCTGTAACGAGTGGCTCTTTTATTTCCTTGTTCTTTAATTTCCCTAAATCCTTAAACAAACCTTGCTCAACTGTAATCTTATCGACAGCAGCCAAACCATCAGCTTTGGCTTCTTTATCTGTTTCTAAAAAAAAACAGTTTTCTTGGCTGGAAACCATCCCCGCAACCACAAAATGTTCATGTTTTTATCATCCCTGCACCCAACAATAACACACACACATAGTCGTGATTGGCTCTGATTCTAGTTTGAGACTTATTATTGTACATTTTAGCATTTTAAAGCAGTACAAAATTTAAGAAGCCTAACATCAGACACAATATTTATTGATAAATGCTAATATTTAATCATAAGGGCTGCGTTTGCATTAATTTGGTTATACATGTTTCTCTGGTGAAATCCTGCTCTGTGTTGCCACAACACTAAAAACAGCAACAGATAAAATGTTTATTGTTGATGATCTAAGTAGCACCTGTGAAGAGGAGGGAAATGCTCGGCAGCGGTCTGACATGGAGGTGAGAGCGTCCCAAGAAGGACAACCGGTGAACCGGCAACAAGGTCAAGGGCCCCCATGAGTGATGCGCGAGGGGAGGTGGAGGGAGGCTATCCTGTGGGGTTCAGTCCCGTGAGGTGCTACTGTAAAGCAAATTGAAGTGACTATTAGTCATTGTGAAACACAGCACAGCACACAGTGAAAGACAACATAATGCTTCTTCTGCTTTTCACCTATACACACACGTGCAGCGAGAGGCAGCTATTTAAAGTGACCGGGGTAGCAGTGGCAGGTACCTCGGTGAAGGGAACCTAAGGGGAACCTACAGATCTGGCAACCCACAACCCTCCTGGAGCACGTTTTACCTGTTTTAGAGTTAAATGTGGCTTTATTTTTGTGCCTAATTGGCTTATCGAGATGCAGTAACAGAAACATCCTTTTCAATTCAAAGAATTAAAAAAGAGATTGGTCATTTGAATCTTAAAGAGATAAATGCATAAATGCATAATACATTACAGAACTCATACAGAACTCATATTTTATAAATAATAATTTTGTAATAAATGTGTTTAAATCTATATTTATTTCTCATATATATATATATATATATACACTAAGCTGCCTTCCTACAAATTAATTTACTAAAATCACATAAAAAAAACAAAAACAAAAGAACTGTCATTTGAGTGTGTTGTGTCCACAGCCCTACTACTTCCTATTCATTTAACATGTTTATATCTGTCCATTGAACTTACTGATGGGGAACACCCAGATTTTGAATCCTGTATTTGTCACAAAAGACAAAAAAGAGAAAATCTCAGAGGAGAACAAGAGGTATAGGTGATACAGTTTTAAATTTTAATACACTGTTTGAAATAGATTTTTTAAATATAAAACTAAATGTAGAACATGGGCACTTCAAAACACTGGACTAATGGCTGATTTGATCAATGGATAAACACTTGGCATTTAACAGGGTCCACTGGAACTAAAGTGCTTTAATCTCTGGAGACCTTTGCTGGGGGAAAAACAAGGATTAAATGATCAATAACAGCTTAAACATATTTCAACTAAAACACAAGCAATGATCTTCCAAAAATTCTACACAGATAGACTCCCATTGAAAATACAATACATTGAAAATATATTATAGCATATTCTCCAAATAGCACCATTTTCACCAAAGACAACTCTCGTCTTCATGTTGCTTTCACTGTTTAACAACAAATGCAGTCTTCACAGGTGAAATCCAAAGCTCCAAACTGAGAGTAGCTGTAGATCAAGAACTATTTACAGTTTAAACAATCATTCTAACAGGACACATTTGTGTATCAACAGCCTTATCATCCTCTTATGTTCCAATCATTTTTTATCACTAGAAAAACTGTGTGGTCAGATACACAAGGTGCTATGTTCTAAATAATTTTACATTTCTAAAGTAAAAACCAAGAATTAAAAATTGAAAATCTAATGTCATATTCATATTTTGATCACGAACCCAAGTGTGTTTAGTGCAAAGAAAGCTTACTACCAAGTATACATTTGGACATTTGCAAACTCCACACTCCATTTCCATTTACCTCTGGTTACATTCTTGAATAGAACAGCTGTTTAAGCAGTGAATCCTCTCATGTATGATTGAAATTTGAGAGAAAATGTGCAGGCCAATTACTCTATAAACTCTAACTTTTAAGAAAACTGACAGTGTTGTGTCATACTTTGCTACAAAAACCCACATGTGCCTTAACATGCACACCTTGCCAAAGATGCTTTGATATGTAACTGAGACGGCAAGAACCTCTCTGATTGATGTTAAACCCAAAACATTAAAAAGAGATTCTTCTGTTTTTTGGGGCTATAACAAACAAGCACTGGAACGTCCTAGCAGAAAAAAATCCTTGGAGCCAAGTCATCACCATCTGTCACTGCAGCAATTCACTCTATTGTTAGCAGTTTTCACTGCTCATTTTAGGTTGTCTGTGCTGTGATTAAAGTTTTTAATATATCAAAGCACATGTTCCTAAAACATCAACCATATTCAAGAACACTAAGATCCAAAAAATGAATCGGAATGCACTTCTTTTTTTATCCTGACAGCCATTGTACTTTTATGTGAAGGCACTGCTGACTTTGGTGTGCAATTGATCACACAGCATGAAGCTAGAACAGCCAAATATGCACCAAAAATCACTAGGCCCGATGTCAAGCTTTGGCTACAGGGATAAACTTCCCTCTCAACCACCACCTCTGGGCTGTAGAGTAATAGAAAGTGTTCTTTGGAGTGATGGAACTCCATCCAAGAACTTGGAGTGATGTCTGTAATCCAGATCTAAGGGGGGAAACTCACCATTAATGTTCTTTATTTCAGAAGAAACAGTTTGAGTTTTTGTCTAAGCCACTTGGATGGAAATCACTCTCATCCATTTTCAGTTATGCATCAATTTGGTGGGCCTATAAGTAAGATGAAGATTCATTCTTGCAGCAGTGAAAGACCAAGAACAGCAGGGCTTGTGATACTGTATCTATCTGCACTACTGGCGCTAATGGAGGCACATCAGTTTGTCCTTGAACATTTCCACAGTGTCTTTCCTCTACTACTGCTGCTAGCAGGAGTCCTATTTTATGCACATAAAAGCTATTACATTTACAGCAGTGCCGGTTTGCTCTTTTCAATCTGAATGCAGCTCAGAGACAAGCGGGCGGTGGAACCAAGCTGAGTGTGCATAGGATAAGGCTTGGTTCAATTTTAGAAGCAACAATTCAAGGAGAACGTGCCGACGTGACAATTCAGAGTAATTGAATGGGTTTTGGGAAAGAGGGAGCTAATGAGCATCAGCATTACAGACAGAGTGAATTCACAGCTAGAATCGTTCTGTTCATTTCATTCACTCTGGGGAATACCTAACAAAAGAGGAGTGGCAATGGAAAACCAAGAGCTCAGGTGGGAAAGTATGGTTATGAAGTCATCTTTGGCACATCTTTGGAAACTATTCCAGTTATGCAGACTATGCGTTAACAATGCATCCTTGGCTGGAGCTGATGGAATTAATTGATCAGAATTTTGAGTTATCAATGATTTGGGTGCTATTTGGAATTATTTGTAAAATTGTCTATAAAGAACTATTGAAAAAAAAAAAACATTTAACCAGGCCAAGAAAAATTAATATATTGGTTTTCCTCAATGATGCCATAGAGAATCCTGTTGTCAGTAAAGAACCTGATGTCAGTAGCTCTTTATTTTCAGTGCCATTCAGAAATGGAATGATTGTCTTCAGTATTGAACGCTTGAATGTGTTTTTTTTCAACAGTTCCATTCTCCACTCTCCAGTGTGTTCCTTTGTAACTGCTGACTCAGAACAACTAAGAGAACCGCTATATAAGAAGAACCTACATTTAGAAAAATTAAATGAACTTAAATGTACTTAATTTGTGTCCTGATAAAAAGTCAGGGGGGCAGCTAACAAGCACCAGCTAGCCGACTTCCATCTAGAAAACTGACTGGTGTAATAATTGTCAGAATACCCTAGCAGCTAAGGGCTAATTAAAAAGAGGCTTATTTTTCTATTTTACAAAACCAGTGGAAATGTCTAGAGGCCATGGAAAAAGACTGAATTTATCTCATTATAATCCAGCAGTTCTGTGATTCTGAGAAGTGAAATGAAAGTGAAAATGACTATTTGTCATTGTGAAACACAGCACTCAATGAAGCACAATGAAATGCAACCTCAGCATTTAACTCATACGCCGACAGTGTAGCATTGAGCACCCATATTCTTCACCCGGGGAGCAGTGATGGGGATAGTGCCTTGTTCAAGGGTACCTCAGGTCATCTTACTGGTCTGGTATTCAAACCCATGAGCTTCTGATGCTGGGGCCAAGCCCTTAATCACTAGGTCACCACCATTTCTTTGTGTAGGTGTGCCTTATAAAAACACAGTACTGAATTTTCTTTACTTACCAGGATCAGCCTTTTGGATAGTTTGATAGTTTTCAGTTATGCAACTACAACAGCTCAAGTGAGTTTAATTAGGAGATATTGTGAAACAGACCATCCATTAACTTCGCTGATTATCCTAACTTGGGTCACAGGGTGTGCTGGAGCCTTTTCTATGGCTCTGAAGGCAAAAGGCAGAAAAAAACACCCTGGATAAATTTCCAGTCTATTGCAAATTATTCTCTCCTGTTCACCTGACATGCATGTCAGTGTATGACAGTGAGAGCAAACGGGAGCACCCAGAAGAATCCTGACTGGGAATTGAATACAGAACCTTTGCACTATGAGGTGAAAACATTAACCTATGCCCCTCCATGCTACCCAGCAGTTATATTTGAAAGTGACATTTGCATTTTTAAAAACATCTTGTTCCCATTTCTGGTACCAGGCCATTTGTGAAGGAGCAACACATAAAACTAAACTCAACAGTCTGTTTCTATTCTATGGGGATTCAAAAGGCACCTAAAACTGGCCAGTCTTTTTTGGCAGGGGTTGAGTAATGCTGGCTTATAATGTAAACAGACCAACATTTCAATATTCAGCCAGTATTATTCTAGCTATCAATATTTCCACCCTGAAAAGATTTATTATAATGTAAAAATCCTTCTTAATAGAGGAAATTGCTTTTGGCACACATTTAATATCCCTATATTCCCACAGTAAATGCTGCATTTCTCCAAGGACAGTGAGGCAAAATGTTATTACAGATGAGCAGCAGGCTGTATGGATGCCTCTCTCTCACATACGCGCAAACACACACACACACACACACACACACATACCCTGCAGGTGCCCATGGCGGTGTAGTCAGGAGAGATTAATTATTACTAAAGGCCAAGCTGAACCTGAAAGGTGGGCTGGAGGACATTTTAAATGTTTTATGAATCTAATAAGGGGGGAGAAAGGCAAAATACAGAGAATTATTGTTGTATCTCTTACACACACTCATACATGTCGAAGTAGGGGGTAACAACACAAATCCGGAATACCCTCAGTGCCCTGTATGCCCACAATTGAAACATAACAGTTGTGGAAAATGTGACTGCAAGCCACAGAAGCTAAAGTAAACAGGCAAACAGATATTACTGCTTTCGGCTTAGACATTTAGTGCTGTCAATTTAGTTCAAGTTAGTTGTTAGTATTTTGCCATTCATCAATCAATGAATCAATTATATTTTTAACTTTTTGCTTAAAAATGACCTGTTAATTCTGGGTTTTGTTAGGTTAACACTTGTGAGCAAATGTTCCAGTAGTTTGTGTGGTGTTCTAGGAAACTGTTTTAGTTCATGACATTAACTCAGTTTACTCAGTAGGGAAACAATGTGCAGGTGCTTCCAGACAGGTTTCCTACTCACAACTATGTTGATTTCAGCAGTCATTCTTTGATCATGAGACATGTCAATATAAAACTGGACCGAGATGGCAAAAGAAAACAGCTGGAAGAGGGTTTATTATTCAGGAACGAGTGATGTGAGCTTCAGTCACAAAAAAGAACAGGACTGACAACTGCAAATGACATGACTGATGCAGAAGGATGATACGATCCTTGGCAAGAACAGTCATCACTGGTCTAGTAGTAAAAATTATCTGACTGAAAACCTTTACCTGTGATGAAATATTTAAGCAGTCCTGACCTCACTCACTCACTTAGCTTCTTGTCCTGATTAGGGTCACGGGTCATTTACCCCAGCTCTCACAGGAAGAAAGGCAGGGAAACACCCTTTGCATGTCATCAGTCCATCACAGGGCAGGCACGCAGACACACACACACACACAGTCACACCAAGAGGGCGATTTAAATTTAACATCTCCAATCCGCCTGACGTGCAGGTCTTTGGATGGTGGGAGGAGACTGGAGCTCACAGAGGAAACACAGGGAGTGTATCTCCACTCCACAGAAAGGACCTGGAATACCAGGTGGGAATCAAAACCAGGACCTTCTCACTGTGAAGTGAGAGCTCTACACACTGTGACACTCAGTACACCTAACCTCCATCATTAAATCACCAGTTGAAGGAATATCTTTTGAAAAATGGCAGCTCCACAGGGTTTAGGATTTAGGGTTTGTACTAGGATATGTTAAAACTGTTATGGTGGGTTGAGGTTACATACAGTACTGTGCAAATGTTTTAGGCAGGTGTGAAAAAATGCTGTAAACAAAGAATGCTTTCAAAAATATAAATAATGAGTGTTTATTTTTATCAATTTACAAAATGCAAAGTGAGTGTTTGGTGTTACTACCTTTTGCCTTCAAACCAGCATCAATTCTAATAGGTACAAAGTCAGGGATTTTGTAGGATTATAGTCGGTGTATGATCAACCAATTTGACCAAACAGGTTCTAATGATCATCAATGTCACATGTAGGTTGAAACACAATCATGTTTGGAACAGCCTACCAGCCGAGTTCCTTTCTAAACTGTGTGCAGTGTGCATTTGGTAGTAACGCCAAATGTTGATTTGATTTAGATCTCTCTTTTGTTCATTCACTGCATTTTGTTGATTGATGAAAATAAATGATTAACACTTCCATTTTTGAAAGCATTCTTTGTTTATAGCATTTTTTCCCACCTGCCTAAAACTTTTGCGCAGTACTGTATGCATTGAGAGGCAGTGGTGGCCTAGTGGTTAGGGAGTTGGCCTTGGATTGGAGGTTTGTGGGTTCAAACCCCTTACCGGTGGGTTGCCCTGAGGTACCCTTGAGCAAGCCATCCCTGTCGGTTATAGGCCCTGTGATAGGCTGGCGACCTGTCCAGGGTGTGTGAGCTGGGATGGACTCCAGCACCGCCCCCGCAACCCTGATAGGACAAGCGGCTCAGAAAATGACTGACTGACTGTATGCATTGAAAAGCTCCATAAACCTGGAGAAAGAAACCTTAAGACTCAGAAAGTGTCTGCGATATATGTGAATGGCCCATTTGATCAATTCAGAGACTGTTTTCTTAGCTTCGATAAAACACATCCTTGTAGTAGTAGATATTTATTAAGATATTTGTTATTGTTATTTATTAACAATGGCAAAAAGAAAATAGAAAGACGAAGAAAGACTGAGATAATGAGAGCTAGAAAATGACAGAAAGACATTAAAGAAAAGAAAGGTGGGATAAAAAATCAGAAAGGTAGAAAGAAGAAGAGATTTAGATTTAAAAAACAGAGGTAACAGAAGAGAAACTTTGTCTCTCATGTTTGAGGAAGCATTAAAATTTAGCTCTGGATAATTCACCATCCATTCCAGCTCTGGTGCTGCATCCTTTTTATCACCATGGCAACCAAGTCTCCTGTCCACCTTGGCTCATTCTACGTAACGGTGAGGATACCCCAGGCTGTGTCCACTCATGATTCCCTCTAAAAAGATTGGTACCTTTTTTCTTCTAACTCGCTTTATTACAGCCCTTTTCTCCAAACATCATTTGTGCTGCTTCCTCTGTCAGAAAATAAAACTGTCATAAAAGTCTGCAAAAGGAGTTAAAGAGTAATGGCAGCTTATATGCATGCCAATCAACCTGATGCACACTAAAGGCCTAACCTCTCACACTAGTCTTAAATGGAATTGGGTTGTTAAGTAATCTGAGATTTTTTTCACGCCTCCAATTTAGTTCATTTGAATCAAGCCATACTGCATGTGAGCCCTTGGTCTGGTTTATCAGAAACCACATAAACAAGTGTCTCTGAAACGAGCAAGGTTTGAGATGAGTGTGTGATGTACTAGGCATGCCATTTGCCCCATTTCTTCTACATTAACCTCAAAACTCCAGCTGAAAACTTCAGACACCAAACCCATCATGGCAAATAAGCATAAACTGCAAAGAATTAATTCATTTTCTGCTGCTTGTCCCAAGCGGGGTCGCGCTGGAGTCCATCCCAGCTCACACAGGGCAAAGGACAGGGGACACACCACCAGCCCATCACAGGGAGGAGCTTGACAGGCACGGCACCTTGCTCAAGGGTACCTCAGGGCAACATATTGGGAAGGGGTTCAAACCCCCAATCCTCCGAGAATGCGGCCAACGCCCTAACCACTAGGCCACCACTGCCCCTGCAAACAATTTGTTTATTTATTTATTTATTGAACTGAACTATCTCTTTACTGCTGAGATCCCTTACAGAATTGGGGCTCCCCAGAAGGATGAGGCAATTGAATAAAAAAAACAAACAAAAAAAACAAGGCTTCCCCTAAAACATGTCCACCCAGAGCCCAGTAAAAACACTCATTATCTCTCGCCATGAGCGCTGCTGCAGCAGCAGGGAGCCAGACCACACTCCTATCATTGCCTAATGCAGTGCTTTATAAAAGGCGGCCAGACGTGATGATTATGTAATGGATGAAAATGAAACACACTGCAGGCAATTCGGCTTCGGAGCGAGTTTAAATGGATTTCTCTAAAACATTTCAGGGATGGATTGGCATCTGTATTATCAGCATTACATGTGTATACTTAAAAAATGACAGAAGAATAAATTATAGGGTCTGTTTGACCTAACAATTGCTCTGGACCCAGTAATTAGGTTATTAGTAATGGATACATATGGTGCAGCTGACAGCACAACATACTTCAGTTATAGGAGGATATATAACCCAAAGCAGAGGTTAACAGCCCACTGACCGGTTGGCCAAACATAGACAGACAGCTAAACCAAATTTTGTGAATGTTTGCAACATTCAATATAAGGAGTATGTTAGTTAAATAATATTCAAATACCTGTATTTTAAACACCTTTTAAAGCTGGTATGAAAAGCCAGATTGTGTAATACTTTGTGTTTACTTTAGCTCTGTAACAGATCTAACCTGTCACAAAGGCTATTAATATAAATTCACTGGAACATCTTGTGTGTGTAAATAGAAGACATTTTTTATCTGAATATTTTGAACACATTGAATATTACTAGAATATCTATAGTAGGGTACTGCTATAATAAGATATGAAGGGTGTTCACACAATTCTAATTGTACACCTTCTTGTTGCTTGGTAACACCAGTGTTGTAATTGTCCATCTAAGCTCACTGTTTGTCATTTGGAACGGGCAATTATGCTTTCAAAAGCTTTAATTTAATTAATTTATTTATTCTTGCCAATGTGGAGCTACTAGTAAAAATGTCTGAATTCAAGACATTTATTGGTCCAACTTTTGATCTGTAAAATCAAAAATGATCTAATAATATTGTGCAATTTTTGATCTGTAAAATACATATATTTTATCATGCAGACTCATCTTTCTTTTAAATGGATTGTTCTCCACATGAAATATGCACTTGTTCAATTTAACCTGTGAAAAAGTTCATTAAGAATTTCTAAAATTAGGATTTCATTAATTTTTCTGAAATGTTATAACGGAAATACTTTATAGGATTATTACATCACATTACATTAATACATATACAAGAGAGGAAATAGAAAGAATGAAAGAAAGAAAGGTAAAAAAGAAAGTTAGAAGAAAGAAAGAAAGAAACAGGACTCTGTACTGTACAGCAAGCTGTCAAATCAACCACTCCAGCCAATCACGTGTGGGCTGTTCATGAAAATTGCTTATGCAAATGAGAATTAAGTGAGTTTCCCCAGCTGAGGTGGGAGTAATAACGAATTTCATCAGATTGATGGATCTGATCTCAGTTTTTAAACTGTGCTGCATCTAATGAAGAGGCACTCGCTTAAAAACATTAATTATGTGTACGAAACAAACTGAAAAGTATGATCATTAATGATAATTATGCTAATGTATTTATTAAAGGCCTACTGGGTGTGCAGCTGTACAGATGTTACTGTGAGGACTGTGATCCATCTCCAACTTTTCCACTGAGCAGTTCATTCATCATATCCGCCGAGCTCCTTGTGAGAGTCTCAGAGCAGAGTGAGCCGGGACTGATCATCTGTCAAATTCTCAGCGTGTTGTGTTTCCCAATGCTCCTACTGTACGTGGTGCTGTAACTGTCTGAAGCGTTTTAATGGGCCCCACACATGAATATTTTTCCGCACTTTTGGAATAAGATGTATTATGCAAGTGTAAATGCATTAGTGGTCTAGTGGTTAGGAGGTGGACTCAAAAGATTGTGGGTTCAAACCCCTTACCAGTTGGTTGCCCTGAGGTACATTACTGTGCAAAAGTTTTAGGCAGGTGTGAAAACATGCTGTAAACAAAGAATGCTTTCAGAAATATAAATAATGATTGTTCATTTTTATCAATTTACAAAATGCAAAGTGAGCGAACTAAAGAAAATTCTAAATCAAATCAATGTTTGGTGTTACTACCTTTGGCCAAAACAGCATCAATTCTTCTAGGTACACTTGCACAAAGTCAGGGCTTTTGTAGGATTATAGTCGGTGTATGATCAACCAGTTTTACCAAACAGGTGCTGATGATCATCAGTGTCACACGGAGGTTGAAACACAGTCATGTTTGGAACAACCTACCAGCCGAGTTCCTTCAAAAACTGTGTGCAAGTGTACCTAGAAGAGTTGATGCTGTTTTGAAGGCAAAGGGTGGTCACACCAAATATTGATTTGAGTTAGATTCACTGCATTTTGTTGATAGATGATAATAAATGATTAACACTTCCATTTTTGAAAGCATTCTTTGTTTACAGCATTTTTTTCACACCTGCCTAAAACTTTTGCACAGTACTGTACCCCTGAGCAAGGTACTGTCCCCATCACTGCTCCCTGGGTGCTTTCATAGCTGCCCCCTGCTGCACAGTGTGTGTTTGTACATGGGTTAAATACAGAGGTCCAATTTCATTGTGGTTTACAGTGTGCTGTGCTGCGTGTTCTCACACTGACAATAATACAAGTCACTTTCACTTATGGTCTAAATGCAAACAGCTTGGTTTGAATTCTTCATTCTTGTGATGAACAAATTTAGAATTGACCTCCCATCTGAGCTTTTAATGCATAGCCCCACCTATTCACGTTACAATAATTTAGATCCATGCACGTGTTTTTTATGTGGAGAAAATTCGTAATGCGTTTTAAGATTACAGTTTTTGAACAAATAAATATGGGGCATCATGCAGAAATGCTGCAGGTTCAGCTGTTAGCTTCATCACTGATTGTGTGTGTTTTAGTGTATGAGACACTGGTGGAGACCAGAGTAGCCCAATATGGTTTCCTGTAGTCCACAGATCAAGGACAACTGCAATGTCACACATGCACACACACAAACACACATGCACATATAAACATATGGAGGTGCTGAGCCTCTAGCTTCAAGAGCACACTTATGGATTAACACACGCTTTGATCAATAACCCCCACACAACCCACACACACTTATACACACACACACACACACACACACACACACACACACACACACACATACATACACACATATATATATATATATATATATATATATATATATATATATACATTTTCACAGGACTGTACATGTAAAAGAAACCATGAATAACACTGTAATGTCACAAGGAGAGAAATGAAAGTATACTATATGCACAAAAGTATTGGGACACCTTAACACTCTTAATCATTGAATTTGAGTGTTTAACTTATACATAGCCATGCAGTCAGGTTTAGAAACTTAATTAAAAGAATAAGATGTTATGAAGTGATTTGTGAATTCAAGAATAGTACAGCTTTTAGTTCATTTGAATCAAACCGTATGTATGAATTAGGATGCCACCTGTGAAATAAATTAGTCCATAAAATTTCTTTCCTGCTAGATGTTCCCCAGTCAACTGTACATGGTTTTATTGCATTTGTTTTATTATCATATAAAGTAACAGAGCAGGGAGGCACGTAGTGCTTAAAAGTCACTAACATTCAAAAACAGCTCAAAAACTGCACCGGGAGCTTTGTTGAAAGGGTTTCCATGGCCGAACACTGAGCAATGCCAAGCGTCAGATGGAGTGGTGTGTAAAACACAATGCCACTGGTCGCAGGAGCAGTAGAAAAATGTTCAGTGGAGTGACAAATCACAATCCTCTATCTGTCAATGTGATGGATGAATCTGTGTTTGGATGATGCCAGGACAGGGGACATGTCAAAATGAATTGTACCAGCTGTAAAGTTTGGTGGAGGTGGGCTAATGATATGATATGGATATAGCTCCAGTGACGGGAAAACCTTTAGCCTACCGAGAAATTGTTATGCTCCCAACAACAGAACAAAATGAGGAAGGCCCTGTTATCTATCAGCATGACTTTGCCACAATGCACAAAATGTGCGTGACTGTGTGCGTTTAGTTTGGACTTCAAACACCTTTGGGATGAACTAGAACAGAGATTGTGAGCTTTTTCTTCCCGCATCCGGGACTGACCACACAAATGCCCTTCTGGATGAATGAGCAAAAGTCCCCACTTATGCAGTCCAGAATTATTGAAAAGCCTTCTCAGAAATGTAGAAGCTGGTAGATATGCAAAGAGCTAACAGCTCCATATTGA